>SKCR01019501.1:0-72333 GCA_019454045.1 Zanthoxylum bungeanum | reverse complement strand
TGTGTTGGGCAATGCTTCTGTCTACCCCAGGCATGTCCTCATAGGACCAAGCAATACTTTGGCATATCTGACCAATACTTCTTCTAATTTCTTCCTCTCCTCGAGGTAACTTCACTTGCAATCAGAATTTCCTTGGGGTTCTCAGATGTACCCAAGTTAAATGCATTAGTTCTGGCTGAACTGATATCAAATATGCTTGATTCATGTAGAGCAAATGGAAATGACTCAGGCAAGTAAGCAAAAAAATGTCTTTATTATTGGATAGTGCAGAAGTACATTCAAACAAATCAGGAAGGTAAATGTCTTCCTCATCTATAGACATTTCTTCATCTGCAACCAGGTTTTCTTCAGGCTTTTTATCCTCTCCCAGAGTCAGGCCCTCCAACTTCATCAATTCTTCTTCCCAATTCTCTGCTTCTTCCATAACTTCTTCGGCCAGTAGCTTCTTACCCGGCATCTCTTGGAAGATTTCGAAACCAGGCACCACAATAACATTAACTTCTATTGGTTCGGGCTCACCCTGATACCCTGAAGCCTTCACAAAACAATATGCCAGATTTGTACCCCAAACCCCTTCGAGAAGTCTGTCCTCTGAAGTCTGGCAGTTTTGAACCCTCACCCGGCTCGAACTTCATTTTTCCCATGATCCTAGCTACCTTAGGATCCACCCATTCCTTAAAAGTTGCCGACACTTGGAACCTCGTGAAAGGTTGTATTTCCAAAGCAGCCACAACATTTTCTACCTCAGCTCGGATGGTGACAATTTCTCCTCCATATGGGAACTTAATCATCTGATGCAGAGTGGAGGGCACGCCCCCAAGCTTATGAAACCAAGGCCTTCCCAACAACAAGGCAAAAGTGGCTGGGATGTCCAGCACTGTGAACTCAACTTCGTCCTCAATAGGACCAACCTTGACCGCCGCTACAAATGTACCCTCAACTCCTCGCTTACTGTCATCATAAGCCTTGATGGTCATACTAGAGGGATCCAGATCTGTTGTTTTCATACCCAGCTTGGCCAAAATCTTCGATGGGCACACATTAATGGATGAGCCGTCATCCACCATCACACAAGAGGTCCTTTTACCCCTCACTTCAGCTCTGATAAACAAAGGTCTATTATGATTTCTCCCCTCAGCTGGGAGTTCTTCCTCAAAAAAAGTGATTGCCTGCAAAGCCTCCTTTTGCACTGACCCAACAAACATTGCGGGGTTGGCATCCTCCGTCACCACTATCTTGCTTAAGGCCTCAACCATGGCCCGCCTGTGCTCCTGAGATGCACACAACAAATCCCAGATACTCACTTGTGCTCGGGTTTTCCTCAACTGCTGCAGCACTACATCTCCCTCGGCATTATCCCCATTTTCTGCCACTTCTCTTCCTCCAGTCAACACTTCTTTACCCTTATCAGTCATATCATTGTAGAAACCCGCTGCGTGTCATACCCCTCACTTCTTCTTCATCACTACTAGAGAAGTCTGCCCAGAAACTTTTCCCATGTTCAGTTTCATCTTCGCTGTTACTATCCCAAATCCCAAGGCAAATGGCTTGGAGGTCAAAGGATTTGAGGACAAGGTTCTCGGGTAGGCCAGAGTTTATCATATAGGTTGGTGGCGGGACAGAGTGGTAATTTGGCAAAGGGTTCTGGTGTGTATTGGGGCGTTCCGTTTCAGGGTCGGGTATCTTTTTGGAGTCTATAAGGTCTTGGATTTCATGGCGGAGTCAGGCACAGTTGTCGGTATCGTGGCCTTTCTGTTGGTGGAATTGGCAATATGGTTTAGGTTGAGATGTGGTGGTGGAGGGTTTGGGAGTGGTTTGTTTCTAGGGGTTTCAGAAGTCCTTGTCTCTTCAATTTCTCCAACACCTTGGACAGGGGCCTACCCAGTTGGAGAATCTCCGGTTTCGGATAGCGGCAATCTCAGCAGAAACGGGCTTTGTTCCCGATGTCCCCCCAATGGGCCTCCTGTTCAGACCATAGAATTTTCTATTCTCGGCCTCTTCTTCCTCAATATCCATGACAGTTTCCCTCAACTGTCGGAAGTCATTGATCATGGAGGTCATCCTCCTCAGTTTCCCATAGATGGAGGGCTTGGTGCCTTAATGATCATTTTTATCTGGTCCTTCTCTGAGGGCCTGGTCTGCATCTTTAAGAGCTGGCTTCTCCAGCGGTCCACATACTCCTTGAAACTCTCTTCCGATTTCTGCCTGGTGTTCTCCAGATCACGGTGACAGATCTATCTCCAAGTCCGTGACATACTGTTTCAGGAATGCATCAGCCAATTCCCTCCAATCTTCCCTTATTTCTTCTCAAGGCTGTGATACCATACCACCGGTGCCCCCTCGAGTGACATTCCAAACATCTTATGTACCTGTCGCTTTGTCAAACCCACAGAACTCATAACTGATACATACTGACGGAGATGAACCCTTGGATCCCCATTCCCGTTAAACTTAGCCATATCTGGCATCTTGAACTGAGCAGTCAACTGTTCTTCGAAGATCATTGCCTCATAATCTAACAACTCTTCATGTTTACCCTTCATTTTGCGGGTAACTGTTTCAACCTGATCCTGAAGCTTCTGAAATTCTGCCTGAGACCCAATCACTCTGCATGTTGCATACTCTTCCATGTCATCATCAAAAGCGGGGGATTTCATCCCCCAACCCATTCGGAGGCTCCTCGCGCCTCACATTCTCAGAACCCCCCCAGCACGGGGTACAGCCATACCAGCCACAGCAGTAGTCAATGCTTGCAACTGTTCAGTAATTTTGGCGAGACAGCTTTCCAACTGATCTATCCGGGATACCTCGTTATCGGATGTACTCATATCTGTTACCGGTCTTTTAGTGAGTGTTCCCTTTTTCCTAACCCAACAGGAATCTAGATGTCTTTTATAGACATAAAGGGTGTTAACATTTTATATGTATGCATGTGATGAATGAGATGCATGCGATACAAGGAATATATCAACTCATTAAAATTTTCACACAAATCGGCCCATCATCATTTTAGGATCTTTTGGGCCAACTGTCATAGGAGTGAACTCGTCCCAATTTAAATGGCCCAACAAGTTCACATCTCATGGCAAGAAGTCCAATCGTATCCAAATGATAATGCTCCTAAACACAAACATATAATGGCCCATTGGCGTTTTAGAAGCTTTCGGCCCAATCATCATAAAATACGTTCTTGTCCCAGTTTAAATAGCCAAACAAGCCCATACTTCATGACAAAAGGTCTTAATGGATCCAAACGACAATGTTCCCAAGCACAAGCATACAAAATTAATTTCTACAGAGTGGCCCATCAACATTTCATAAGCTTTTGGCCCAATTGTCATAGGATACGAACTCGTCCCAGTTTAAATGGCCCAACAAGTTCGCATTTCTGACAAGAGGCCCAACTGCATCCAAATGAGGATGGCCCACAAGCACACTGAAATAGTTGCTATAGGCCATACGACCTCGGTTTACGTGTGGGTTTGTGGGAGTGTAGACAAAGACTCTCGCTGGCGAAGGATTACCAACAACTAGGTCTCCCCACTCAAGGGTTCGAGCGACCAAGTGAGCGCACCTTTTTTATACCCTAAAGTACGTGCCAACAAGCTATGGTTTGTGACTGACTGTCAAATGGATTTCCCCTTGTAGATTCCCCAGAGGGAAGGTGGAGCGAGGATCTCTTAAGTACCCTAGCCTCTTAGGCTCTTATCGCTTGGTGATAGGAATAAACAACGAGTCCTCCAAATTAGTCCATCAAAATAGGCTACGAGTAAATGATTATTTAGGTGTCTTCACAGCTTTTCCTCATAGAAAGGTAGTGAATGAAGGAAGACACCAAACCATTACCCAACCTTAAAAGTGCCTTTGATTAAACCTCTTTTAACCCACAGTAGACACGGTTAAATAAAGCACAAATCACAATATTACAAGACATTATTTCGGGGCCGATTCTCTATCCCCAGTGGAGTCCCCAGACTGTGGGAACACAGAAACTAGGCGACGCATGTTGTTATAGGCTTGCGGCCTAGTTGGGAGTACGGAGTAGCCCATAGGGGACTAAACCGGAGAATAATGGAGTCACCACCTGGTGTGAACCGGGACAAAGATTTAAGGCCGCACTCACCCCTCGCAAGGGAAGACCTCAAACCATTGGGTTCGGAATGGTCCCTTACTTATGTCACTTGTAATAAATAATTTGTGCAATATTCAACTAAGCCTAAGCAACATATTTCCAATGATAATTTTACTCCTAAGTTCGCATGCATACATCAAAAGTTCATCTAAGTTCACATGTAACACATTTTCAGATTTGCATAGAACCTATTTGCATATAATCTATGTCCGAATTTGCATGCATAAAAGTAAATTGAAATACGACAAGCATGCAAATTCATAAGCATATATCTTCATGGATACGGAAACGCAATCAAACAATAATCATACAAGCATGCATAAAATTGAATCAGAATGATGGCAAACACATAATTTCACAAACACATTGCATTGATAATCATGGAAGCGCAAACATGCAATAATTATACAAGCTTGCATATTAAAGAGAAGCAATCAGGTTCGTAATACAAAGGGATAACCAATAGGGGCAATTATGCATAAAATATGATGAAAAGGACTCAGTTCAGTGTATGCGCATTCGTGTAGCGTTCAAAAATGCGTTCGAACGGTAAATAGAAGATTCTCGTTCGTGTGGCGTTTGATAACGCGTTCGAACGAGACCAGACCTAATGAAACAAATGCATGCGCATTCGAGTAGTGTTCATAGACGCGTTCGAACGGTAAATAAAAGGTTCACGTTCGAGCAGCGTTGGTAAACGCGTTCGAACGGAAATGAAACCGAATGCTCATGTTCGTATGGCGTTCGGAAATGCGTTCGAACGGAAATGAGACCTGATGCATGATAAGACAAAATGCATGCGCGTTCGAGTTGCATTTGTGAATGCGTTTGATTGGTAAACAGAAGGTTCGAGTTCGAGTAGCGTTCGTAAACACGTTCGAACAGAAATGAAACAGAATGCTCACGTTCATATGGCGTTCGGAAACGCGTTCGAACGGGGTTACAACAGTGACCCCAAAATGCAGTAAACAACATGACACATACGTGAACAGATGAATAGATGAGCCCATGCGCATTGTAACATGATGCACGATTATGCAAGAAGATGACATACAGAGAAAAGCGAATAACGAAATAAAATGCGCGGTGAAGTATCGTGGTAAAGGTTCTTTAACCTCTCAAAATAGAGGACCTTTAATCCAACTTACTAAGCCCATGTGCATCACATCATAATGCATATAAAAATAAAGATAACAATATCGGACTTCGTATACCCGATTGAACATATCTCACATTCAACTGACTATACATCATCCGGCGCCCAAAGCATCGTGGTAAAGGATTTTAACCTCTCAAAATAGAGGACCTTTAATCGCACTTACTAAGCCCATGCGCAAACAACACAAGACATTTATAAAAAATAATGACAACAATATCGGTATTCGTGTATCCGATTGAATATATCTCACATCCAATCGAATATACATTATCCGGCGCGGCAAAGCATCGTGGTAAAAGATTTTAACCTCTCAAAATAGAGGACCTTTAATCGCACTTACTAAGCCCATGCGCTTTATCTCATCATAATGCATATAAAAATAGAAACAACGATATCGGACTTCGTATACCCGATTGAACACATCTCACATTCAAACGATTATACATTGTCCGGCGCGGCGAAGCATCGTTGTAAAGGATTTTAACCCCTCAAAATAGAGGACCTTTAACCGCACTTACTAAGCCAATGCGCTTGACCTCATCATTACTCAAACAAATAAGATGCAGAAAATAAATGACGACAATAAAAAAATCAATATAAAATAAAGTATTTGCCGTTACTCAAGTGGTACGTGGAGTTGTATCCCGAGTACAGATCATACTACCGTCCATTCGAAATCGGCTATGAAATTTATGTCCGAGTTTCCATCCTTTATACCACGAAAGGCGACACATTTTTCATTCATTCAAGAGCCATAATCATGCACTAATAAAGGACTCTCATGCGACAAAGATGAATAAAACAATTAGAAAGATAGATGGAAATAATAGGAAAAGTACCCTCAGGTTTAACCTTTTATGTCGACTCTCGAAAGTACGGTGCACGGTCGTCGAAAAATGGGGGAATGCTCCGCAACTCCTCTGGTGCACAGGTTCACGCCTTTCCTCGCTGTTCCACTGCTCAAGCTACTGTTTTGACTCTGATTCACTGCTGTTTCGACTCCAATTCGCTGCTGTTTTGCCACTGTATTTCTGCTGTATTTTGGTCACTGTTTTTGGTGTTTTAGGCTACTGTTTGGGGACTGTTTTGGGGTGTTTCTAAAGGCTTTAAGTGCATTTTTTAGTTATTGTTTTAGGGATTAAAAGTGCAGTTTTTGTTGGTCACTGGTTTAGGTGATTTAAGGGCTATTGTTTTTAGGTATTTCGGTGATATGGGGCTTCTGTATAGGGGTTGTTTCGGTGGTGTTTCAGGTTGTAATGTTCTCGGCAATAGAGGGGTTTATGGGGCTGTGATTTTCGGCTAAGGGTGTGGGAGGAGAAGATAAATATTTGATTGTTGTATGCGTGAATCAAGGGGCTTTTTTTTTCTGGCTGTATGCGTGTGAGTGAGAGCATCCAAGGGTTGGGAGAGGTTGGTTTTTTATAGGCAAATGGGGTAGGGCTACTCCTTGCTTAACAAGGAAAGAGATTTGGCATTTAATGGGGATTTGATTTGGTGTCAAACAAGGAAATCCTAAGGTTGAGGGGGGCAAAATTTGTTCAATTTAGGAAGTCAATATATTTAGTTTGTGTTGTTTAGGCATAATAGTTGTTAAGTTAGGAATACAATATTATTAATTAGGAAGAGAAATATTCTTGATTGGGAATATAATTGGTTGATTGATTTTAATGTTTTATTTAATTTGGTATATGATTTAATTAATATTTTTTTTAATTCCCCATGTGTTAAATATGTGTTTTATTAATTAGGATGTGTTTTATGGGCTTTGGTGGGCTAATTGAGCTTGGGTCTGAGGCTAGCAGCAAAACCAGAAATACCGACACCGTTCGAACGCCGATTCGAACGCTACACGAACGCTCGTAATCTACTTGACGTTCGAACGTGGTAACGAACGCAGCACGAACGAAAAACAGTGAACTTGTGAAATGAATCTGATGACATGCTCGTTCTGAATTTCCCCTTCCGACGTTCGTTTCCCGTGACTTCCGTGACTTAAAAGGTAGTGTCAAGAAATGAGACTCATCATAGAGACTTATGCAAAATGCAGTGCCTACAACAAGGTCATGTTTATCCGATTATAGAGACTAGTTACTAGACATCCGACATGTGCTTCGTACGGGGCAGTCACAATTCCAGCCCCAGGCCTAGCACGTGATCATCCGATACAGGATAGAAATACGCAATACTATGTATACTACGACTGATAAAGATCCTTTATTCCTGTAAGAATATTTCTGGAGAATTGGGTAGGCATGGCGCTTTGCTAGAAGCCAACCTTGTCTTGTAAATCGGTAAAACGTAGTACTTGGTACTTACGTGTTCGGATAGTCCGACGACCGAATTTACTGCCAACATATCCGGGGATCTCATGGGTCACTTCCCAAAGATTCACCGATGATGTATGACTCGCACTCTAAATTAATCTGGGATTAATTAGATGAGAGAGAAAATTAATCTGGGATTAATTGCGGAGATATTTTATCTGGGATAAAATATCCTTTAAAGAGAGATAACGATTAATTTGGAATTAATCGGTTAAATTAATATATTCGATATATTAAACGAAATTGGATTTCGACGCGGAATTAAAATTAGATTTTAATTCGGGCGAGCGAGTTAGTTTAGAATTAATTCGTTAGCGACGTGAATAGTGATTTTGCTAGGTGTAATCATTTAATTGCGTCGCAATGGAAAATTCGTTAATTTGGAATTAACGAACCCGAGCCCGAGATTGTTTGCGAGCGTATCCGTATTTTGAATTCGAATGCGACACGCAAGTCAAATCAAGCGTCAAATCGCTAGTCGCAACTAGCGTCACATCATTCGTCAATCAAGTGATGGATGTCTATCACTTTGAGTGATTGACGCAAGTCACTATTCATGATTGATGGAGTGATGTGAGTTGATAGAGGTTGGTGTGGCTTTATGGTTTGACTTTTGTAAAGCCAAATTTGTAGTAAATGAATTTGAATTTCATTTCAGTGTATTTGATACACAGAATACAAATAACACACAACTCACTTTATTCATTTTTAATCTCTCTCTCTCACGCCATTCATGGGCTGTTTTTCCTCTCTTCTGCACATAGCTCACTGCCGTGAGTTTGGGAAGCAAGAGTGTTTGATTTTGTTGCAAAATCAAGAGAGTTAGCACTCAATGGGATCATGCGAAGGAGATAGTGAAGTCCACCCATGAGCCGAGAATCGTTCGACGAAGCTTAGAGCTTGACGAATGACCAAAACCGAGCCAAACCATTGGGCTGTGAACTGCCACTGCCGAACTAGTGAAGAGGAGAAAATCAGATATTTTTTTTTTCGTCTCCGCGTCGCTCGACTGATCGATGTAAGTATTCCACAACTTTGTTGATTTGTATTCGCACATATTTCATGCTTGTTTATGATCTTGGGACCTTAATAGAAACCAACAATGGCATCTAGAGCAAGGTTGAGCATGAAATTTGATTTACGGTTAAAATTTGGGAAAATGTTTTCAAGCATGATTTGGTTGAATTGGATGATTGAGTATGCTTAAAACATGTTCAATTGAAGTTTGATTGGATCAATTTCATGAAATTTGATTGGATCATTTTTTGCCCAAAATTTGTGATGCCCGAATGACTTATGCCCTAAATGTCTTGGTGATTTTTGATTTTTGATCATTGGATGTGTTGGAAATCATTCAGGAATATGATTTAATGTCGATTGTGGAAATAATTGGATTGAAACTGAATCGGACGAAAAATCCCCAAATTGCCGAGACATGTAGCATGTAAAATTGGGTTTGATTTTCGATAAAATGTGTTGGACATGTTTTGTTGTAATTGAGCATGATTAATTGTATAAATTAATGTTTTGGAAATGTTAATTTGGGTGATTAATCATGAAATACACTTTAGGTTAATTAAATGTGAAATTGGATTTTTTGTATTTAATTAATTGGGCCTTAAAATTGGATTTGGGCTTATTGTGTTGTAATTGGGCTTATTGGGCTTAGTTGTACTAAGTTGGGTTTAGGCCAAATGGATTGGATCCAATTGGACCCAAAACCGTATCCATAAAGCCCAAATGCGACTAATGGACCTTTAAAGTTTAATTGGGCCTAATGGGCCAAAATTGATTTCTGGGCTTATGGGGTAATTCCTGGATTGGATTTTGGTTATTCGGTTTGACCTGAGTTGACCAAAAGTCCACGCCTTAAGAAATTAATTAAAAGCCCATTGGACTTTAATTGAATTGACGTTGGATGTTAATCGGGCTTTGAGACCCGTAACGATTAAATTTGGAATTTAAGTCGTAAAGGTTTATTAATAAAGTGTAGTATTTAATTTGGAATTAAATAGCGAATTAGAATTTGAATGCATATTAAATTGGATTTAATGATGTAGTTTAATTTAATTCGAGAATTCGTACTTTGAGTACTTATTCGAAAAACTTGTTTGACTCGAGCAAAATCAAATCGTTGTTTGAACATTGGATGATCACTAATTATCAGATTAATTAATTTGATTAGATTGATTGATAACATGCTTGTGTGAATACATGGTTGCGATGCATGAATAATGAATATCAGATGGATATTAGATGGGTGGGACAATTTTAGAAATTGTTGTAATAAATTTGATTTATTAATTAGACCTGCGTGTCCAGCCTTATCACCTCCTTATTCTTTGTATTCTCTTCTCACATATTCCCCTCAATGTAAATGAGGTTTCTTTAGAAGTGTAGTGTAACGGGTAGAAGTAATACATGTGCTAGCGGGAGATAGAAAGGGAGAGATTTGATCAAGGATCAATGTGTAAAGTATCCATCTGCATATCATTATTATTTATTTATACGCGCTTTATTATGTGTTTAGAATGCATGTTTAAGGGTGTATGATGATGAGACCTTAACAAGATAATAAATTGGTTGCCAATTTGCACTCGAAACTGGCATTGGTTTGTTGGCCAAATTCAAGGCCTTTGTCCGTCGAGGATGTGTTTGAATCACGAGAGCTTTGTTCCATATTGGTGTCTTGTCCAAGTTGTGGTTTGTTGGCCAAAGTCAAGACCACTTCTTGTCCATCCACATTGATTACGAAGCTTTCCATGGTCAATGGGTCGCGCTTAACTGGGATCACTAAGTTTGTTGTGCCAAAGCCAAGGCTTGATTAAGAGGAAATAGGTTAGGTAATACATTGGATGTATTGGCATATATAATATATATGTTTCGGACTTGGATGTCCCCCTACCGGATCTAGGAATTGGATTGGATCCAATCGATCTTAGAGATCTACCTAGTTAATTATCATACAATTTGTTTGCCAAAGTCAAGATTGTGTGATATTTAACGGGATTCTAGCCCACTAGGAAATGTGGTTTCCCGAGTACTCGACAGAGGGTTAGAGGCTCGCCGAAAAATAGTGGGAGGCAAGAATTGAATTTGCAATTTCGTTCAATTACTCACCATACGCGCTCAAACAAATATCATTCGTCAAATAAATTAAATGTTAGTTGGACTAATATTTAAATGTTGGTTTTTAATAAATAGTTGAACTATATTCAAACTATTCATTTATAGTTGATTTTATAATTGGATTATAGTAATCAATATAATTGATTTTAATCTATTAAATTATAGTTGATTAAATAATTGGACTATTGTAATCATTATAATAAATAGTATCTAAATCGTTGATTAAATAATTGGACTATTAAAATCAAGATAAAAATGAAAGATTGCCATACGCGCTCATAACAAATATCATTCGTCGTTATAAATTAAATTTTAGTTAGACTAATATTTAAATGTTGTTTTAATAAATAGTTGGACTGTATTCAAACTATTCATTTATAGTTGATTTTATAATTGGATTATAGTAATCAATGTAATTGATTTTAATCTATTAAATTATAGTTGATTAAACAGTTGGACTATTGTAATTATTATAATAAATAGTACATAAATCGTTGATTAAATAGTTGGACTATTAGAATCAAGATGTAATTGAAAGATTGACATTTAAAACATAATCCTAGGGAAAATGTATTTAAATGGTTTAATTTTCAAAATTGGGAATAAATTTCAGGATGGTCCTGGAAAATAATAAGTTACTTTATTTGATAAAATAACATATTAAGCCTAAAGCCCGGAGTTAAGAAAACAGTAGAGCATAATCTTTGGAAGATTATGTGATGATAACCTTAGTGCTTAATCCATTATACTTACCGCAGTAGACTCCTTAATTTCTGAATCAGAACTAAGGATTAGATCCTTAAAGTATGATAATGAAATTGAAGGATCTTCTTAGATCTATCTTTAGATTTTAGAAGTACTAATATTGCAATAAATAACTCTTGGAGAGTTAATGACTATTCTCAAGGAGACAAAGTCAAAATTTGCAATTAGGCAAGTAGCGCAAGGCGCACCTTACTTTGATATTCTAGAAGGCCAAGGCTTGGCCAAAGGCTTATGGAGTGTTGAAAATGGGCAAAGGCAAAATCATTATAATCTTCTATGAAGATAAATGACATATCCCAAAATGTCTGATTAAATTGTGGCAAACGGGATCGCGGAAGCGTGACTGCCGTTTGGACAAAACAGACATGAAGGAATTGAAGACGAGCAAGGCTCTGACTTCAAATATGTTTGTCATAATTATGTTCACTACTAGTGTTGAAATTGGATTTTAAATACTTAGTGTGGTACATAAAATATATATACTGATGTTCAGAATCTGCTATGAGCAGGATACTGACTTCATTAGAGATTTATCTGCGAATTTAAAACGGGACGAAAGTTGATGTTTTAACCGCAGAAACCTAAGTTTAGGAACTACCTTCGGGTGTGTGCCTAAGTTTGGAAACTGTTATAATGTAACTAGTTTGACTAGAAATATTATCTCTATATCAGTGTTTAACCCGCTGCGGGTGAACCTTTATATTCTAGAACACTAAAGTGTTTTATTATATAAAGATGATATTGAGATAAACACATTAGATGTGAATAACAGAATTTATATTTTGAATATAAATAAATCTCAAATATATAACATGACAAACAAACAGCTCAAATTGATTTGATCAGATGAAACTAATTACGGCATTGTTTTCTGGGACACAATCAAACAAGACTCGTATATCCATGCTTTTGAAGAGTGGATACTAGGACTGATTTGATCATATTCAAATAAAGTCTACGAATCTAGTTTATTGGGCAAAGTGCCTGAAACACTATTTACTTGGTAAAAGTGTAAAAGCCACTGATCTGTCAGCCCTAGTTAATAGTGAAGCAAGTGGGCCCATGTCTAGCTAGGCTAGATGTGGATATGAATATTTCATTACCTATACGGATGGGCATCGCGTAATGGTTGTGTGTTTCTTTTGAAACACAAATCAGAAACTTTTAAAGTTTCGACACGAAATAGACATACATATCGGCTAAAGTATTAAACTGTCATGGTAAGACCGTAATGAAAATACTTAAGCAATAAGTTTCTGATATACTTGAAAGAGCATAGTATTCTTTCAATAAGGACTCCTCCCGAAACACATCAGTTTGACAGTGTGTCCGAACTGAGTAACCGAATTATGTTAGACATGATAAGGCTAATCATGAGTCGCTCTGAGCTACCATTTCCTTCAAAGGATAAGCTTTAAACAGTGCAAGAACTTATTTAGAATAAGGTTCCATAAAAATCTGTTTGACAGATTTCATATTAGATATGAACAGGAAAGAAACCAGGTTTCACATTCCTGAATATTTGGGTATGCTGGGCATATGTTTGGATGATACCAAACTAAAACCCAAATTGGATAAGTGCCAATTGTAGGTTATCCTAGGGATACCATAAGTATTGTACTTATACAACTCACAAGAGAGCAATTAGATTGTTGATCACCATGCAGATTTCCTAAGTGGAATACCGATATGCAGTGGTAAGTGGGAGGATAGTAAAACTCGATGAAAATCAGAGTAATACTAGTCAAGGCACCGAATCCTAATGGAACACAAATAGTTCATCAAGGATGAGACTATACCATTAATCTTCAAATACACAAGAACCGCTTATGTCGGAGAGAGTCAGAAAATAACATGGGGTATGGGTTTCTGATCTCACCTCATAAAGATGTATATCTTATTGAGGTATACTAACTGACTACGTATGAGAAAGTGATACAAGGTATCGACTCGCTATTATGACAAAGTGTCATGAATCCGAAATGGATTTCATGTATATCAACTATGTTTTGATACTAGTTGATGTATCGCAAGGCATTGTGCCTATTGTTACTGTAAAAGTCTTCAAGGAAGACATACATGGAAGGCAACATACCAACGTATAAAGCTAGGCTTTTAGCAGAAAGGTATCGTTATCAACATTGTGTTCATTACGATTCAACCTTTTACCTGTTGCCATGGTAAATCCATTTGGATAATGCTTGCTTAAGCTGCATGTTTCATTTATGAAATATGACAGCTTTACGGGAAAATCGCTTTCCTGAAAAGGAAACCTTTTGGAGGATGTTTATAACATCCTGTCGGTTTTGTCATACTAAAACTAGGAAACAAGGTTTGTGGGTTATTCGATCCATGTTTGGATTGAAGCAAGCATAAGTTCTTGGAATTATCGTTTTTGATGTAATCATAATGGAGTATGATTTAATTCAAAACGAAATGATTCTTGTGTATATAAGGAGGTTAGTGGGAGCGCACTGACAGTGGATGTCCTATACAATAATGATAATATGTCATTTCTTGGAAATGATATTCCCATATAAAAATCGGTGAAAGCTTGGCTTTCGATAAAACTTTCCGAGAAATCGTACATTGAAAAAATATACGCGACCTGGTGTCTCGTATGCTTTGAGCATATGCAGTCAAAAACAGGCCAATCCAAGTAATAGTCACTGAATTGATATTAAGAACATCCGTTAGTATCTTAGAGAACTAAGGATGCTGTCTTAATCTGTGGAGAAGGAGAACTTGAAGTGACTGGGATCACTGTTGCAAGTTTCCAAACTGATAAAGACGACTATAAGTCGCAAACGGTACTATACAGTTTGAATAACGGAACAGTGAGCTGGAAATCTTCCAAGCAAGATACTGTTACCGTATAAACAACAAATGCGGGTTATTGTTGCAGCTGAGGCGGCAATGGAAGCCTTCTGGGTCGATAAACAAATCTAATTAGATTAGATATAATTCAGTTAGCAGCTGAGCTAGGCTTGAGCACAGGCTAAAGAATTAATGGTCTCATCAACGATCCAGATACATACTTAGATATTCATCTGATTCATTCGGATCATACATCGTGGCGATGTGATGATTGAATAAATCGCATCAGATGATAATCATACAAATCCGCTGACGAAAGCCTTTTCTCAGTAGTTTGAGCCAACCGTACATAGTTCGGGTGTAAGACACTCGAGTGACTGGCTCTAGGCCAAGTGGGAGATTTTTGGATAATTATGACCTATAGCGTCACTATTTGTACAGACCATGGTGTTGTTGTACAAATTAACTATGTGACAAAAGAGATTGCTCTCTTATAATTTGTGATTAGATCACATAGATGTATAAATGATGAGAGGTCTCTATGATTTGTTCCTGGATGGAGAATGATATGAGACAGTATCAGTCCATGAAGGATAAATCATTAAATATCCCTAGTCAGAGTATTATCGAGATTGGACATCGATAAATACGTAAAAGACTAGTATTACACTTGTGCGCGTTGTGAGTGTTAGTGATTATAGGTCTCCAAGATTGAATTAAACAAGCATGAATCGTGTGAATACAACGACGGAAGTTACAGAATACTTACATCGAGCGGTTGAGCGACGCTTTAGGCAAAAGAATTCTTCACTACCCATGCACTGGTCACGCCAAAATAGCAGCTTAAGCTCACTGGTTCGGCCTTTTGGTCTCCTTCGTCAAGCTCCAAGCTTCATCGAATGGTTCCCGGCTCATGGTGAACTTCCCTATCACCTTCGCATGATCCCGGAGTGTGCTAGCACTCTTGTTCTTGCCCCAAAAAACGCACTGCTTCCCTCCATTTGCGGTCACTGCCCAGCAACAAACCAGAAATGGGGTGAGAGAGGAAGAAGAAGGAAGAGAGAGATGAGGGAAAATGTGTTATGCGTTTTTGGTTGAATACCAAAAGTGTATCTAATACACTTGAAATGAAATTCAAATTCATTTCCAACACATTTGGCTTTAATTGCCAACCACACACATCACTCATCACATCAAGTCACCTCAATCAAGTTGTCAAGTCACATCACTCAAAGTGACAAGTGATTTGACGCTTGATGCGACTAGCGATTTGACGCTTGATTTGACTCGCGTACCGCACTCAAATTCAAAATGCGAATGCGCTCGCAAATAATCTCGGGCTCGGATTCGCTAATTCCAAATTAACGAATTTTCCGTTGCGTCGTAATTAAACGATTACGCATACCGAAATCACTATTCACGTCGCTAACGAATTAATTCTAAATTAACTTTTTCGCCCGAATTAAAATATAATTTTTATTCTACGTCGAAATCCAATTTCGTTTCATATATCTAATATATTAATTAATCTATTAATTCCAAATTAATCATTCTCTCTCTTTAATTGATATTTTATCCCAGATAAAATATCTCCCCAATATTCCCAGATTAATTTTCTCTCTCATCTAATTAATCCTAGATTAATTAAAAGTGCGAGTCATACGTCATCGGTGAATCTTTGGGAAGCGACCATTGAGATCCCCAGATATGTTGGCAGTAAATTCGGTCGTCGGACTATCCGAACACGTAAGTACCTCGTACTACGTTTATACCGAATTACAATACAAGGTTGGCCTCTAGCAAGCGCCATGCCTCCCCAATTCTCCGGAAATATCCTTACAGGAATAAATGATCTATATCAGGCGTAGTATACGAAGTATTGCGTATTTCTGTCCAGTATCGGATGATCACATGCGATGCCTGGGGCTGGTACAGTGTATGCCCCGTACGAAGCATATATCGGATTATGAGCAACTAGTCTCTTTAAAATCGGATAATCATGACCAAGTCATATTATCCCGACGGTTGCAACCTTATATAGAGAACCAGTTCTGTATCCCTGCGCGATCATCAACTCCATATGACTAGAGTGACACTTCCATCTCGACATCACACCCAACACACTACGATTCTCGATATACCCAGAATTCGCGTACACAGAAACCGGTTAAAGCCCTAGACGACCTCAACCAAAGAATATTTGCTTGTCGTATGCATTAGCGGTGCAAGTCTCAGGTTAAGACCAAATACACATACCCTGATTTCGGACTTCCATAGACACATAGTCATACTACCAATGGAATTCCGAGGGGGTCTTATCCAGAGCGAAGCTGTTTCCCGTACCATCGGTAAAACACAACCTCATATTACACTTGCATGAGTATCCTATACCCAAATATATGAGAACTATGTCGTTGTGCCCTCACAACGCGCACAAGTGTAATACTAGTCTTTTACATATTTAGCGATGTCCAATCTCGATAATACTCTGACTAGGGATATTTAATGATTTATCCTTCGTGGATTGATACTGTCTAATATCATTCTCAATCAAGGAAAAAATCACAGGGACCTCCTATCATTTATATATCTAGGTGATCTAATCACCAATGATAAGAGTGCAATTTCCTTTGTCACATAGTTAATTTGTACAACAACACTGTGATCTGTACAAATAGTGACGCTATGGGTCATAATTGTCCAACATCTCCCACTTGGCCTATTGCCAGTCACTCGAGTGCTTGACACCCGAACTATGTACGGTTGGCTCAAATTGCTAAAAAAAGGTTTTCGTCAGCTGATTTGCATGATTATCGTCTGATGCGATTTATACGATCATCACATCGCCACGATGTATGATCCGAACGAATCAGATGAATATCAAAGTATATATCTGGATCTTTGATGAGACCATTAATTCTTTAGCCTGTGCTCAGCCTAGCTCAGCTGCTAACAGAATTATATCTAATCTAATTAGATTTATTATCGACCCATAAGGTTTCTATTGCCGCCTCAGCTATAGCAATAACCTGTATTTGTTGTTTATTTGGTAACAATATATTGCTTGGAAGATTTCCAGCTCACTGTACCGTTATACAAAATGTATAGTACCGTTGGCGACTTATAGTCGTTTTCAGGAAAGCCAAGCTTTCACCGATTATTTTATGGGAATGTCATTTCCATGAAATGACATATTATCATTATTATTCAGGACATTCACTGTCAGCGCGCTCCCACTAACTTCCTTATATACACAATAATTATTTCGTTTTGAATTAAATCATACTTCATTATGATCACCTCAAAATGATAATTCCAAGAACCTAATGTTTGCTTCAATCCAAACATGGATCGAATAACCTGCAAACCTTGTTTACTTGGTATGGTACGACAAAACCGACAGGATGTTGAAGACATCCTCCAAAAGGTTTCCGTTAAGGAAAGTGGTTTTGCCGTTCTGCTGCCATATTTCATGAATGAAACATGCAGCGTCAGCAAGCACTATCCAAATGGATTTACCATGGCAACAGTTAAAAGGTTTCATCGTAATCAACACAATGTTGATAACTCTACCTTTTCGCTACAAGCCTAGCTCTGTACGTTGGTATGTTGCCATCCATGTACGTATTCCTTGAAGATTTATAGTACCAATAGGCACAATGCCTTGTGGTACATCAACCAGTATCCAAACTTGTTGATATACATGGAATCCATTTCGGACTCATGACACTTTGTCATAATTAGGGAGTCGATACCTTGTATCACTTCCTCATACGTAGTCAGTTGGTATACCTCAAAAGATTAACATCGTAATGAGGTGAGATCAGAAACCCATACCCCAGTTTTTTCTGACTCTCTCCGACATACGTGGTTCTTGTGTATACGAAGATTAATGGTATAGTTTCATCATTGATGAACTATTTATGTGTTCCATTAGAAATCGGTGCCATGAATAGTATCACTCTGATTTTCATCGAGTTTTACTATCCTCCCACTTACCACTGCATATCGGTATTCCTCTAGGAAAACCACATGGCGAGCAACAATCAAATTGTTCTCATGTGAGTTGTATAAGTACTATACTTATGCTATCCCTATGATAACCTACAATTGGCACGAAATCTGTCAAACAGATTTTAATGGAACCTTATTCTAAATAAGTTTTGCACTGTTAATGCTTATCCGTTGAAGGAAATGGTAGCTCAGAGTGACTCATGATTAACCTTATCATGTCTAACATAATTCGGTTACTCGTTTCGGACACACCGTCAAATTGACGTGTTCCGGGAGGAGTCCTCATTGAAAGAATACTTTACTCTTTCAAGTATATAAAACTTATTGCTTAAATATTTTCCATTACGGTCTTACTGTGACGGTTTAATACTTTAGCGGATCTGTTTGTCTATTCCGTGTCGAAACTTTAAAAGTTTCCGATTTGTGTTTCAAAAGAAACGCATAACCATAACGCGATGCCACATCCGTAAAGGTCACGAAATATTCATATCCACCTCTAGCCTAGCTAGACATGGGCTCACTTGCTTCACTATGAACTAGGGCTAACAGATAGGTGGCATTTACACTTTTATCAAGTAAATAGTGTTTTAGGCACTTTGCCCAATAAACTGGATTCGTAGACTTTATTTGATTGGGATCAAATTAGTTCTAGTACCCACACTTCAAAAGTGTGGATATACGATTCTTTTTTTATTGTGTCCCAGACATCAATGCCACAATATGTTTCATCTGATCAAATCAGTTTGAGCTATTTATTTGTCATGTTATATATTTGAGATTTATTTATATTCAAAATATTAATTATGTTATTCACATCTAATGTGTTTATCTCAATATCATCTTTATATAATAAAACACTTTAGTGTTCTAGAATATAAAGGTTCACCCGCATTGGGTTAAACACTGATATAGAGATAATATATCTAGTCAAACTAGTTACATTATAACAGTTTCCAAATCCTGCTCATAGCAGATTCAGAACATCAGTATATATTTATGTACCACACTAAGTATTTAAAATCCAATTTCAATACTAGTAGTGAACATAATCTTGACAAACATATTTGAAGTCAGAGCCTTGCTCGTCTTCAATTCCTTAATGTCTGCTTTGTCCAAAAGGCGGTCACGCTTCTGTGATCCCGTTTGCCATATTTAGTCAGACATTTTGGGATATGTCCTTTATATTTTAAAAGATTATAATATTTTTGCCTTGTCTTTTTCACACTCCAGAAGCCTTTGGCCTAGCCTCGGCCTTCTAGAATATCGAAGCAAAGTGTGCCTTGCGCTAACTTGCCTAATTGCAAATTTTGACTTTGTCTCCTTGAGAACAGTCATTAACTCTCCAAGAGTTAAGTATTGCAATTTAGTACTGCTAAAATCTAAAATAGATCTTTGAAGATCCTTCAATTTCTTTATCATACTTTAAGGATCTAATCCTTAGTTCTGATCAAGAAAAAGGAGTCTACTACGGTAAGTATAATGGATTAAGCACTTAAGTTATCATCACATAATCTTCCAAGATTATGCTCTACTATTTGCTTAACTCCGGGCTTAGGCCTAATATATTTTATTTTATCAAATAAAATAACTTATTATTTTTCAAGGACCATCCTGAAATTTATTCCCAATTTGAAAATTAAACATTTAAATACATTTTCCCTAGGATTATGTTTTAAATGTCAATCTTTCAATTTTATATCTTGATTCTAATAGTCCAACTATTTAATCAACGATTTGGTGGTACTATATATTATAATGATTATTATAGTCCAACTATACAATCAAATATAATTTAAATTAATTAAGCTCAATTATATTGATTACTATAGTCCAACTATAAAATCAACTATAAATTGAAGTTAATTAATTCAAATATATTGATTACTATAATCCAATTATATAATCAACTATAATACAGTCCAACTGTTTATTAAAACAACAATTTAAATATTAGTCCAACTAACATTTAATTTATTTGACGAATGATATTTGTTTGAGCGCGTATGAACGAGTATTGCAAATTCAATTCTTGCCTCCCACTATTTTTCGGCGAGCCTTTAACCCTCTATCGAGTACTCGGGAAACCGTGTTTCCTAGCGGGCTAGGATCCCGTTAAATATCACACAATCTTGACTTTGGCCAACAAATTGTGTGATAATTAACTAGGTAGATCTCTAAGATCAATTGGATCCAATCCAATTCCTAGATCCAGTAGGCGGACATCCAAGTCCTAAACATATATCTTATACATCCAATGTATTACCTAACCTTTTTCCTCTGAATCAACTAAGCCTTGGCTTTGGCATAACAAACTTAGTGATCCCAGTCAAGCGCGACCCATTGACCATGGAAAGCTTCGTAATCAATGTCGATGGACAAGAAGTTGTCTTGACTTTGGCCAACAAACCACAACTTGGACAAGACACTGACATGTAACAAAGCCTTCGTGATTCAAACACATCTTCGACAGACAAAGGCCTTGACTTTGGCCAACAAACCAATGTCGTCTTAGATCTTGAGTGAGAATCACTCAATGGAAGGAAGGACGCTTAATATTATTTGAGGGTTTTTCGCATGCAAATTGGCAACCAATTTATTATCTTTGTTAAGGTCTCATCATCATACACCCTTAAACATGCATTCTAAACATATAATAAAGCGCATATGAAAAATAATAATGATATGCGGATGGATACTTCACACAATTGATCCTAGATCAAATCACTCCCTTTCTCTCTCCCGCTAGCACATTGTATTACTTCTACCCGTTACACTACACTTCTAAAGAAACCTCATTTACATTGAGGGGAATAGGTGAGAAGAGAATACAAAGAATAAGGAGGTGATAAGGTTGGACAAGCAGGTCCAATTAATAAATCAAATTTATACAACAATTTCTAAAATTGTCCCACCCAACTAATATCCATCTGATATACATTATTCATGCATCGCAACCATGTATTCACACAAGCATGTTATCAATCAATATAATCAAATTAATTAATCTGATAATTAGTGATCATCCAATGTTCAAACAACGATTTGATTTTGCTCGAGTCAAACTCGTTTTTGTGAATAAGTACTTAAAGTACGAATTCTCGAATTAAATTAAACTACACAATTAAATCCAATTCAATTTGCATTTAATTCTAATTCACTATTTAATTCCAAATTAAATACTACACTTTATTAATAAACCTTTTACAACTTAAATTCCAAATTTAATCGCAACGGGTCTCAAAGCCCGATTAATATCAGATATTAATTTAATTAAAGTCCAATGGGCTTTAATTAATTTCTTAAGGCGTGGACTTTTGGTCAACTCGGGTCAAACCCAATAACCAAAGTCCAATCCGGGAGTTACCCCATAAGCCCATAAATCAATTTAGGCCCATTAGGCCCAATTAAACTTAAAGGTCCATTAAGTCGCATTTGGGCTTTATGGAGGCAGTTTTGGGCCCAATTGGATCCAATCCATTTGGCCTAAACCTAACTTGGTACAACCGAGCCCAATTAGCCCAATACAACACAACAAGCCCAAATCCAATTTAAGGCCCAATTAACTAAATTACTAAAATCCAATTTTACAATTTAATTAATCAAAGTGCATTAACATAATAATCACCCAAGTCATTATTTCCAAAACACAAATTACGCTCATTAATCATGCTCATCATTATTAAATTATGTCCAACACAATTTAACATAAATCAAACCCATTACATGCTCACTTTGTGTCTCGGCAATAGGGTTATTTGTCAAATTGCAAATCCAATTTAATTGAATCCAATAAACATTACATCAATATACCCAACATGATTCTAACTCATCTAATGAATCAAAAAATCAAATTTCCAAGACATCAAATTTAGGGCACCATTCGGCCAACACCAAAAATTTGGGCAAATTTGTTCCAAACAATTTTTAATCAAATTGATCAAATCAATCATCAATTAAATTCATTTTACCCAATTTCATGCTTTATAACATTCTCGGCAATTTGGGGATTTTACGTCCGATTCGAATTCAATCCAATTAATTTCACAATCAACATTAAATCATATTCCCAAATGATTTCCAATACATCCAATGATCAAAAATCAAAAATCCCAATACATAATAGAATTATCAAATTCGGCCAAGGTAACAATTTGGGGAAAAAATGATCCAATCACAATTTCTTGAAATTGACCCAATCAATCTTCAATTCAACATCAATTAAGCATACAAAATCATCCAATTTCATTTAAACATGCTCAAAATCAATTTACCCAAATTTTAACCCTAAACTTTTTTCATGCTTTTCCTTGCTCAAGATACCATTGTTAGTGATTCTAGGTCTCCAAGATCGAATTAAACAAGCATGAATCGTGTGAATACAACGACGGAAGTTATGGAATACTTACATCGAGCGGTTGAGCGACGCTTTAGGCAATAAAAATTCTTCACTGCCCACTGCACTGGTCACGCCAAAACAGCAGCTCAAGCTCACTGGTTCGGCCTTTTGGTTTCCTTCGTCAAGCTCCAAGCTTCGTCGAATGATTCCCGGCTCATTGGTGAACATCCCTATCACCTTCGCATGATCCCGGAGTGTGCTAGCACTCTTGTTATTACCACAAAAACGCACTGCTTCCCTCCATTTTCGGTCACTGCCCAGTAAAACCAGAAATGGCGTGAGAGAGGAAGAAGAAAAAGAGAGAGAGGAGGGAAAATGTGTTATACGTTTTTGGTGAATACCAAAAGTGTATCTAATACACTTGAAATGAAATTCAAATTCATTTCCAACACATTTGGCTTTAATTGCCAACCACACACATCACTCATCACATCAAGTCACCTCAATCAAGTCGTCAAGTCACATCACTCAAAGTGACAAGTGATTTGACGCTTGATGCGACTAGCGATTTGACGCTTGATTTGACTTGTGTGCCGCACTCGAATTCGAAATGCGAATGCGCTCGCAAATAATCCGGGGCTCGGATTCGCTAATTCCAAATTAATGAATTTTCCGTTGCGTCGCAATTAAACGATTACGCCTAGCGAAATCACTATTCACGTCGCTAACGAATTAATTCTAAATTAACTTGTTCGCCCGAATTAAAATCTAGTTTTAATTCCGCATCGAAATCCAATTTCGTTTAATATATCTAATATATTAATTAATCGATTAATTCCAAATTAATCGTTCTCTCTCTTTAATTGATATTTTATCCCAGATAAAATATCTCCGCAATTAATCCCAGATTAATTTTCTCACTCATCTAATTAATCCCAGATTAATTAAAAGTGTGAGTCATACGTCATCGGTGAATCTTTGGGAAGCGACCCATGAGATCCCCGGATATGTTGGCAAAATTCGGTCGTCGGACTATCCGAACACGTAAGTACCTCGTACTACGTTTATACCAAATTACAAGACAAGGTTGGCCTCTAGCAAAGCGCCATGCCTCCCCAATTCTACGGAAATATCCTTACAGGAATAAGGATCTATATCAGGCGTAGTATATGAAGTATTGCGTATTTCTGTCCAGTACCGGATGATCACATGCGAGGCCTGGGGCTGGTACAGTGTCTGCCCCGTACAAAGCATATATCGGATTATGAGCAACTAGTCTCTTTAAAATCGGATAATCATGACCAAGTCATATTATCCCGACGGTTGCAACCTTATATAGAGAACCAGTTCTGTATCCCTGCGCGATCATCAACTCCATATGACTGGAGTGACACTTCCATCTCGACATCACATCCAACACACTACGATTCTCGATATACCCATAATTCGCGTACACAGAAACCGGTTAAAGCCCTGGACGAACTCAACTAAAATATATTGATTGTCGTATGCATTAGCGGTGCAATCTCAAGTTAAGACCAAATACACCTACCCTGATTTCGGACTTCCATAGACACATAGTCATACTACCAATGGAATTCCGAGGGGGTCTTATCTAGAGCGAAGCTGTTTCCTGTACCATCGGTAAAACACAACCTCATATTACACTTGCATGAGTATCCTATACCCAAATATACGAGAACTATGCTGTTGTGCCCTCACAACGCGTACAAGTGTAATACTAGTCTTTTACGTATTTAGCGATGTCCAATCTCGATAATACTCTGACTAGGGATATTTAATGATTTATCCTTCGTGGATTGATACTGTCTCATATCATTCTCAATCAAGGAACAAATCACAGGGACCTCCTATCATTTATATATCTAGGTGATCTAATCACAAATGATAAGAGTGCAATTTCCTTTGTCACATAGTTAATTTGTACAACAACACCGTGATCTGTACAAATAGTGACGCTATGGGTCATAATTGTCCAACAATGAGGGCACAACGGCATAGTTCTCATATATTTGGGTATAGGATACTCATGCAAGTGTAATAGGAGGCTGTGTATTACCGATGGCACGGGAAACAGCTTCGCTCTGGATAGACCCCCATGGAATTCCATTGGTAGTATGACTATGTGTCTATGGAAATCCGAAATCAGGGTAGATGTATTTGGTCTTAACTTGAGACTTGCACCGCTAATACTTGCGACAATCAATATACTTTGGTAGCGGTCATCCAGGGCTTTAACAGGTTATGTGTACGCCAATAATGGGAATTGTAGTGTGTTGGGTGTGATGTCAAGATGGAAGTGTCACTCCAGTCATATGGAGATGATGGTCACGTAGGATACGTTACTAGTACTTTTAAGTACTGCAGTCATCGGGATAAAATGACAAGGTCATGTTTATCCGATTATAGAGACTAGTTACCAGACATCCGACATGTGCTTTGTACAGGGCAGACACAATTCCAGCCCCAGGCCTAGCACGTGATCATCCGATACTGGACAGAAATAGGCAATACTATGTATACTACGCCTGATATAGATCCTTTATTCTTGTAAGGATATTTCTGGAGAATTGGGTAGGCATGGCGCTTTGCTAGAAGCCAACCATGTCTTATAAATCGGTAAAACGTAGAACTTGGTACTTACGTGTTCGGATAGTCCGACGACCGAATTTACTGCCAACATATCCGGGGATCTCATGGGTCGCTTCCCAAAGATTCACCGATGACGTATGACGCGCACTCTAAATTAATCTGGGATTAATTAGATGAGAGAGAAAATTAATCTGGGATTAATTGCGGAGATATTTTATCTGGGATAAAATATCCTTTAAAGAGAGATAACGATTAATCTGGGATTAATTGCGGAGATATTTTATATGGGATAAAATATCCTTTAAAAAGAGATAACGATTAATTTGGAATTAATCGATTAAATTAATATATTCGATATATTAAACGAAATTGGATTTCGACGTGGAATTAAAATTAGATTTTAATTCGGGCGAGCGAGTTAGTTTAGAATTAATTCGTTAGCAAAGTGAATAGTGATTTCGCTAGGCGTAA
The DNA here is from genome assembly GCA_019454045.1 of Zanthoxylum bungeanum. Classification (NCBI taxonomy): domain Eukaryota; kingdom Viridiplantae; phylum Streptophyta; class Magnoliopsida; order Sapindales; family Rutaceae; genus Zanthoxylum; species Zanthoxylum bungeanum. The sequence continues at coordinate 46,573 of SKCR01019501.1, read as the reverse complement.
TCATTTAATTATGTCGCAACGGAAAATTCGTTAATTTGGAATTAACGAACCCAAGCCCGAGATTGTTTGCGAGCGTATTCGTATTTCGAATTCGAATGTGGCACGCAAGTCAAATCAAGCGTCAAATCGCTAGTCGCAACTAGCGTCACATCATTCGTCAATCAAGTGATGGATGTCTTTCACTTTGAGTGATTGACGCAAGTCAATATTCATGATTGATGGAGGTTGGTGTGGCTTTATGGTTTGACTTTTGTAAAGCCAAATTTGTAGTAAATGAATTTGAATTTCATTTAAGTGTATTTGATACACAGAATACAAATAACACACAACTCTCTTCATTCATTTTTAATCTCTCTCTCTCACGCCCTTCATGGGCTGTTTTTCCTCTCTTCTGCACATAGCTCACTGCCGTGAGTTTGGGAAGCAAGAGTGTTTGATTTTATTGCAAACTCAAGAGAGCTAGCACTCAACGGGATCATGCGATGGTGATAGGGAAGTCCACCCATGAGCCGGGAATCGTTCGACGAAGCTTAGAGCTTGACGAATGACCAAAACCGAGCCAAACCAGTGGGCTGTGAACTGCCACTGCCGAACCAGTGAAGAGGAGAAAATCATATTTTTGTTCGTCTCCACGTCGCTCAACCGATCGATGTGAGTATTCCGCAACTTCGTTGATTTGTATTCGCACATATTTCATGCTTGTTTATGATCTTGGGACCTTAATAGAAACCAACACAATGTTAGGCCTTACAGTTGTCTCAAACCATTTAGGAAATTATTTTTTGTGTCTTCCATCAACGTTGTGGTCACCACCACATTGTAGCATTGTAATATGTTGCCTACAAAAAATGAGTTAGGTTAATGTGTGGTAGAAAAAATATTATTGCTTGGACCAAAAAGACTTACGTTAAATACGGTTGAACTTCATCGCAATTACTCAATATAAACCAATGCGCACGTTGAACTTCCTCAAATGTTAGTAATTTGACACCTACTGCTCCAGTTGGTCTGTAATTTTGACGGAACACTGTGATATCTTGCTTATTACTTGCATCTTCATCATAGTTTCGTGGCCGACGATTAAAATGAGTTTCAATATTCTGTATGTACATCGAAATTTTTTTTATTGCTTCACTGATTACAACAGCTTCTGCTATAGACCCTTCAGGTCGCGCCTTATTTTTCACATATTGTTTGTAATGTCCCAAAGCCCTACATATATGACAACAAGTTTGCATTAATAAATTTAATGAACAGAAAAAATTTACGAATGTAATATTTAAAACTGTATAGTACCTCTCAATGGGATACATCCATCTGTAATGGACATGACCTCCCTTCCTAGCTTCAGCCGGTAAATGCACGGCCAGATGTACCATCACATCAAAAAAAGCGGGTGGCAATTTTCGCTCCAGCTTGCATAGGATTATCACGATTCCTCGCTCAAGTTCGTCAATAACAGATGTGGTTAATGTCCTCTGACATAATTGTTTAAAGAAGCCACATAGATCAAGTACGACGTCGCATACATTCAGCGGCAGATAAGGTCAAATGCCAAGAGGAAGGAGAATCTCGAGAAGCACATGACAATCGTGACTCTTTAACCCTGTTATTGTATCATCTCTGACCCAACGACCAATATTCGATGCATAATCATCAGGAAATTTAACTATTTTCAGCCAATCACAGAATGATTTTCTCTCTGATTTAGTTAGCACGTAACTAGCAGGTGGCTTAATAAGACCTCCAGAAGTGACTTGTAAATGCAATTCACTTCGAATTCTAAGATCTTGTAGGTTCAATCTAGCATTTACAGTGTCTTTTGTCTTATCCAGAATATTGAATAGTGTGCCCACTAAACTCTCACATATGTTTTTTTCTATATGCATCACATCCAAATTATGTCGCAAACTAAGAGTCCCCCAATATTCTAACTAAAAAAAATTACTATTTACTGTCCAATTCAACTCTTCAGGTTGACGTTTTCGATTTTTATCTATATTATTAGGATGTTTCTCTGGTGTGCTTTCTCTGAGATGTTGATATTGGCAAAATATGTCGAATCCAGACAATGGACTGGGCATACTCTGAGGTTCATGTTGACCATTGAATAATTTACTCATCCGCCAAGGATGACTCAACTCAAGAAATCTTCTGTGCCCTGAATAATTTACCGTTGAAATATGTAAGTTTTGGAAAACTTCAAATTATGAGCTAGATTTGCGTAAGAGTCAAACGTATCTTTTGGACGAACTACAAGTTAAGCCAATGGACTTCTATATACACTTTTCAAGTTTCTTACGAATGATCTTGTAAGTTTAGCCCACGGACTACGACATATATTTCCAAGTTTCTTCCGAAGTAGACAGGCTTCAAGATTCTCGCCAATGGTGTCAACGGAGGTGGTTTTGGGAAGAATTAATTCAGGCAGTTGGTTAGGGTCTCAAAATTTTATCTAAAATTAGGATTCTTAAATTTAATAAAATTTTAACTTTTAAATATACAATATGATTTTTAATTTTTTATTATGTATCAATAAAATCCCATTTTTAAAACTCATCTAATGCGCCTGTAAATTTAAGTAAACTCAATACTGCCCCTCGTGTTAGCCATTGAATTTTCCGAACTTATAATTCACTTGGCTCAAAAATGAAAGCTACCAACCGACAAGAAACATAATATATATCAATTAGGATGAGGAGTGTAATGTATATTCTTATGAAACCACCTTGCAATTTCCGCTCTCGCGGTTCTATAAATTCGATTAACCAAAATCAGAACACTCGTTAAGTGTATATGTAATTTTTTTCTTAGATAATTAATTAGGATGATGTACTTACATCCCTTGTAGATATTTCTCAATCAAATCAAATATATTTTTTTGAGATTTTGTTCCAAAAAAACTTAATTTTACACATCTCTATCTGCAACCAAGTTATTTGCAAACAAATATAATTAAGAAATTTAAAAAAAAAAAAATTATGGATAGATAAGAGATAAAAGCCGAAAAATATTCAAGTAGATAAAACTTCAAGTTAAAACTTTAATTAAAGCAATAACAACAAAATTCATTGATATGCTCAACCAGCCATCACAATCCACCAAGTCACTCTAAAGTTTCATTACACGTATTCCTATTTAATAAATAAGAAATAAATTCTGCCCGCCTTTTAAATTTTTAATTTTTTTTTGAAAGGGACTTGCATCCTTGTATAAGCAAACGTAGCCTCATGCCAGGAGTGTTCCTAGAACATGCCAAGATCTCTAAGTTGTGATTTGTGTGTGAATAAATCAAAAGGGAGTTGCAGAATACTCACATTGATCAGATTGAGTTCAAAACTGTTTCCTTCTTTGTTGGATGTGTTGGAAGCTACGGAGCTTGAGATCGAGTTCAAAACTCTCAGGTGAGTATCCCTATCACATTCACTTGACTCCTTTAAGTGCTAGCTTGAACAAAAGAACCAAAATCGCCCTCCAAGAGAAGCAATATTCGGCTTGGGAGAGAGGGATCCAATCGGCCTTGATGAGGCAAGGCCGTTCGGCCTAGTTCAAGGCCATTCGGCCAAGAACCATGGTCATTCGGCCAAGGAGCATGGGCATTCGGCCAAGACGTTCCAAGGCCATTCGGCCAAGGTAGAGAAAAGAGAGAGAGAGAAGAGTTTTTGTGTTTTGTTTTTAAAAACAAAAATTTACCAATTACACTTTTCCAAAAGGTGTATATGCTTTTTCCAAAAGTAAAGGCAAAGTGTTGAAGGGAAAATGGCATTTAATGCCTCCAACCACTTCCATCACTCAAGTTGACACTTGATAGACATGTGATGTAAGTTGGTGGGACCCACTTTAATTCAAAATTCAAGTGGTTTGCTCCACACACTCCGGGCTCGGGTTCGGTTAATCCGATTAAACGAATTTTCCATCGCGACATAATTAAATATAATTTAATTAAATAATAATGCCTAGCAAAATTATTACGGAAGTCGCTCGCGAATTAATTCCAAAATAATTCGTTCGCTTGAATTAAAATCCAACTTTAATTCCGCATTGAAATCTAATTTCAATTAATATATCTAATATATTATTTTAGCCCAATTAAATAAATTAAATAGTAAAATCTAATTTAACTATTAAATTGACTTTACCGGTTAATTCCAAATTAATCGCGTTCTCTCTCTTTGACGAATTTATTCCCAGATAAATTCTCGACGCAATTAATCTCAGATTAATTCTTTCTCTTTTAATTAATCCCATATTAATTCATTGTCGTAATTAATCCCAGATTAATTTTCTCTCCCATAATTAATCCCATATTAATTTTGTTCGAGTCAAACATCATCGGTGAATCTTCGGGATGCGACCCAAGAGATCACTGGATATGTTGGCAATAAATACGATCATCGGACTATCCGAACACGTGCGTACCCAGTACCACGTACTTACCGATTTACAAGACATGGTTGGCTTCTAGCAAAGCACCGTGCCAACCCAATTCTCCAGAAATATTCTTATACGGAATACATGATCTTTGTCAGGCGTAGTATACGTAGTATTGCGTATTACGATCCAGTATCGGAAATCACATGCTAGGCCTGGGGCTGGAACTGTGTCTGCCCCGTACAAAGCACATATCGAATCTCTGGTAACTAGTCTCTATAATCTGATAATCATGACCTTGTCATATTATCCCGATAGCTGCAGCATACAAGAGTACCAGTTCCGTATCCTACGTGGTCATCATCTCCATATGACTGAAGTGATACTTCCATCTTGACATCACACCCAATGCACTACGATTCTCAATATACCCAGAAGAGGCGTACACAGAACCTGTTAAAGCCCCAGACGACCAAAACCAAAGTATATTGATTGTCGCAAGTATTAGCGATGCAAGTCTCAGGTTAAGACCAAATACACCTACCCTAATTCGGACTCTCATAGACACATAGTCATACTACCAATGAGATTCTGATGGGTCTATCCAGAGCGAAGCTGTTTCCGTACCATCGGTAAACAGAACCTCATATTACACTTGCATGAGTATCCAATACCCAAATATAAGAGAACTATGAAGTTACGCTTCCATAACACGCACAAGTGTAATACTAGCCTATTCCGTATTATCGATGTCCAGTCTCGATAATACTACGACTAGAGATATTTAATGATTAAACCTTGTGTGGATTAATACTGTTTCATATCTTATTAATCCGGTACTAATCATATGGACTTTTATCATTTATTTATATCTCGGTAATCCAATTACAAATGATAAATAGCAATTTCCTTTGTCACATAGTTAATTTGTACAACAACACCATATTCTGTACAAATAGTGATGTTATTGGTCATAATTGTCCAACAATCTCCCACTTGGCCTATAGCCAATCACTCAAGTGTTCTACACCTGAACTATGTACGGGTCGCTCAAACTTCCGCTGAGAAATAGTTTTCGTCAGCGGATTTGCAATGTCATCATCTGATGCATTTTATTCAGTCATGACATTGCCACGATGTATGATCAAACGAATCAGATGATTCAATTGAAGTGCATAATTGGATCATTGATGAGACCATTAATTCTTTAGCCTGTGTTGTAGCCTATCTCAGCCGCTAACAGAACTACACCTAATCTAATTAGGAATTTTGTAGATCCAAAATGCTTCTTTTTCTGCCTCAGCTATAGCAATATTCCGCTTTTGGAAAACTATATACGTACCGTTATTGCGACTGCTCAAAGGTTCAATGCCCTTTCACCTTTGTATTGACCCAAGTGTGTGCTAGCACCAGATTTTGCAACAAAATCATTTTCTTTCTTCTCTTATGCGTTCGGTCAAACCAGAAATTGAAGGAGAAGAGATGGCTCAAAGCCGAAAATGAGAAGAGGAGAGAAAAGAGGGAAAACCGTGAGTCTGTGGAGAGAAAAGGAAAATGTTTTACTTATATATTTATTTTTATTTTCCAAAAACAAAAACAAATACAAAAACCATTTTCCATTTACCAAAAAGTCAAAAAGCAAAAAGCATAATTAATACTTTCAACTACCACATCAATCACTCAAATCAAGTGACAACTTGTCACATCACTCAAAGTGACATTTTATTTGATGTTTGATGTGACTAATGATTTGACGCTTGATTTGACTTGCGTGCCGCACTCGAATTTAAAATGCGAATGCGCTCGTAAATAATCCCGGGCTCGGGTTCGCTAATTCCAAATTAACGAATTTTTCGTTGCGTCGTAATTAAACGATTACGCCTAGCGAAATCACTATTCACATCGCTAACGAATTAATTCTAAATTAATTCGTTCGCCTAGAATTAATTCGTTCGCCAGAATTAAAATCTAATTTTAATTCCGCGTCGAAATCCAATTTCGCATAATATATCAAATATATTATTTTATCGATTAATTCCAAATTAATCGTTCTCTCTCTTTAATTAATATTTTATCCCAGATAAAATATCTCTGTAATTAATCTCAGATTAATTTTCTCTCTCTTCTAATTAATCCCAGATTAATTAAAGTGCGAATCATACGTCATCGGTGAATCTTTTGGAAATGACCCATGAGATCCCTGGATATGTTGGCAGTAAATACGGTCGTCGGACTATCCGAACACGTAAGTACCTAGTACTACGTTTGTACCGATTTACAAGACAAGGTTGGCCTCTAGCAAAGCGCCATGCCTACCCAATTCTCCAGAAATATCCTTACAGGAATAAAGGATCTATATCAAGCGTAGTATATCGTAGTATTGCGTATTTCGATCCAGTATCAGATGTTCACGTGCTAGGCCTGGGGCTGGAATTGTGTCTGCCCCGTACGAAGCACATATCGGATGTCTGGCAACTAGTCTCTATAATCGGATATACATGACCTTGTCAAAATATCCCGATAGCTCGAGCATTTAAGAGAACAAGTTCCGTATCCTATGTGACCATCATCTCCATATGACTGGAGTGATACTTCCGTCTTAACATTACACCCAACACACTACGATTCTCAATATACCCAGCATTAGCGTACACAGAACCTGTTAAAGCCCTGGTCGACCTCAACCAAAGTATATTGATTGTCGCAAGTATTAGCGGTGCAAGTCTCAGGTTATGACCAAATACACCTACCCTGATTGCAGACTCCCATAGACACATAATCATACTACCAATGGGATTCCGCAGGGGTCTATCCAGAGCGAAGCTGTTTCCCGTACCATCGGTAAAACACAACCTCCTATTACACTTGCATGAGTATCCTATACCCAAATATATGAGAACTATGTTGTTGTGCCCTCACAACGTGCACAAGTGTAATACTAGTCTTTTACGTATTTATCGATGTCCAATCTCGATAATACTCTGACTAGGGATATTTAATGATTTATCCATCGTGGACTGATACTGTCTCATATCATTCTCCGTCCAGGAACAAATCACATGGACCTCCTAGCATTTATATATCTAGGTGATCTAATCACAAATGATAAGAGTGCAATCTCCCTTGTCACATAGTTAATTTGTACAACAACACCGTGATCTGTACAAATAGTGACGTTATGGGTCATAATTGTCCAACAGTATGTGCAAGTTGAATTACATTGCGGACCTTCGATAAATCCTTTGCAGTTATGATATGAAATTTAGTTTATGTTCCACTCCGAATAACCCTTAGTATTTAGGCCATAATATTTTCATACGATCTCCAGTTATTATGAATTTTATATCGTCGGGAATTTAAGACCGAGACTTACAACTTCCGCGTTGGATATTTTTCCACATTCAAATCCTACATAATTTAAACATCATGATTATCGTGGATGCTACAGTGAATTTCGAGAATGGACTAAAATGAGTGATGTGGCACAAATCTAGTCACTCATTTCATAAAAAAATTAGTCATTTCCCTATAAATAAGGGACTATTCTCTCATCTCTCTATCAAGCCAAAAACATTAGCCATGGATGCAATGGAGTTCTTGTTCGGGTTTTCTAGGTCAAACCAAGATCAATTAAGCGAATGAAAAGTGCGAATACAACAAAGTAAAGTTGCGGAAATACTCACTTTGATCGGATTTGTGATGCGATGAACACAAAACTTTCCTCCATTGATGAAGCTCTCGGCCATGCCTAAACTTTGTGCTCCAAGTTTCGGTCAAGCCCTATTTGTGTGCACCAAGCTCAAAGCTTTGTAAATGGTGATTCCATGCTTATGAATGGGTTTCCCTATCACCTTTGTGAGACCCCTTGGATGTGCTAGCATCTTGGAAATATTTGCCACAAATCTTCCCTTTGCCTTCTTATTGTTCTCGGCAAAGCCCATAACATTTGAGAGAAAAATGGCCCTTGGCCGTTATTTGAGAGGGAGAGGAGAGAAGATGGTATTGTGTGTTATGTTTTTGATTTTCAAAAAAATCAAATACCAAATACCCATTTTTCAAAAAATGGTACAAGACTTTAGAGTCTTCCATCAACTCACATCAATCAAAAGTGACTTGTATCACATCACTCAAAGTTGATGTGACTTCCATCACAAGAATGACTAATGATGTAACGCGTGATGTGACTTGTGGGCCCCACTTGATTCGAAATACGAGTGCGCCCACAAACACTCCCGGGCTTGGGTTCGCTAATTCCGAATTAACAAATTTTCTGTTGCGACGTAATTAAATCAAATTTAATTAAATAATTATGCCTAGCAAAATTACTATTCACATCCCTAGCGAATTAATTCTAAATTAACTCATTCTCCCGAATTAAAATCTAATTTTAATTCCGCGTCGAAATCTAATTTCGTATAATATATAGAATATATTAATTTATCGATTAATTCCAAATTAATCGTTCTCTCTCTTTAAATAGTATTTTATCCCAGATAAAATATCTCTGTAATTAATCCCAGATTAATTTTCTATCTCTACTAATTAATCCCAGATTAATAATTTGCGAGTCATACGTCATCGGTGAATCTTCGGGAAGCGACCCATGAGATCCCCGGATATGTTGGCAGTAAATCCGGTCGTCGGACTATCCGAACACCTACGTACCTAGTACTACATTTTTACCGATTTACAGGACATGATTGGCTTCTAGCAAAGCACCGTGCCTACCCAATTCTCCAGAAATATTCTTAAAGGAATATGTAATCTATATCAGGCGTAGTATACGTAGTATTGCGTATTGCGATCCAGTATCGGGTGTCACGTGATAGGCCTGGGGTTGGAATTGTGTCTACCCCGTACGAAGCACATATCAGATCTTTGTACTTATTATGTTTTAAACATTAGTTAATTTAATTAGAAAGTATTTAATTTGTTAGGCAAAATATTTTTTATTATAAAAAAAAAATTATTTAACATTAATATAATTAATAAATTGTTGATAAATGGTAAAAAATTGATATTTATAGATATTCATAGACATCTATATCTATACCAATAAAATCAATATCCATATCCAATATTTAAAAGAGTATATAGATATGGATTTATCAATCTTATATATATACATGTTGGGTTTCTATTAGGTCCCAATGATCAATTTAAGAAATGAAACACATGTGAATACAACAATGAAGAATGGCATAATCATACTTACATTGATCGGATTGCGATGCGAGGAACAAAATCTTCAAGCTCCCCTACATGGTGTTCACGGCAATGGACTGTTTTTGCTCTCCAATTTTCGGCCATGGAAAGATCTCCAAGCTCCAAGCTTTATCTCATGTGATTCCATGATCACGGGTGCAGTTCCCTATGACCTTCGCAAGACTCCTAAAGCGTGCTAGCACTCCGGAAATTTTGCCACAACACTTCCTAAGCTTCTCATTCATTTCACGGTAAAACCATAAATTTTGTGGAAGAAGATGGCCCAAGGCCGAGAGGTAGGGGAGAAGAAAGAGAGAGAAGAAAATGTGTTTTTGGTGTTAGGTTAATTGATTTCCAAAATCAATTAAAACATATACCATTTACAACTTTCAAAAAGTCAAGTCATTAAAGCCAACCACTTCCATCACTATTCACATCACTCATGACAAGTTATCAAATCACTCAAAGTGACTAGACATCACATCAATCGATTAACTAGTGATTTGACGCTTGATGTGACTTGTGGGCCGCACTTGAATTAGAAATACGAGTGTGCCCACAAACACTCCCGGGCTCGGGTTCGCTAATTCCAAATTAACGAATTTTCCGTTGTAACGTAATTAAATAATTATGCATAGCAAAATTACTATTCACGGCGCAAACGAATTAATTCTAAATTAACTCGTTCGCCCGAATTAAAATCTAATTTTAATTCCGCGTCGAAATCCAATTTCGTATAATATATCGAATATATTATTTTATCGATTAATTCCAAATTAATCGTTCTCTCTCTCTTTAAATGTATTTTATCCCAGATAAAATATCTCTGTAATTAATCCCAGATTAATTTTCTCTATCATCTAATTAATCCCAGATTATTGAAGTGCGAGTCATACGTGATCGGTGAATCTTCGGGAAGCGACCCATGAGATCCCCGGATATGTTGGCAGTAAATCCGGTCGTCGGACTATCCGAACACGTAAATACCTAGTACTACGTTTTTACCGATTTACAAGACATGGTTAGCTTCTAGCAAAGCATCATGCCTACCCAATTCTCCATAAATATTCTTACTGGAATATGTGATCTATGTCATACGTAGTATAATATACGTAGTATTGCGTATTTTGATCAAGCATCGGATGTCAAGTGCAAGGCCTGGGGCTGGAAATGTGTTTGCCCCGTACGAAGCACATATCGAATATCTGGTAACTAGTCTCTATATCGGATAATCATGACCTAGTCATATTATCCCGATGACTGCAGTACATAAGAGAACCAGTTCCGTATCCTACGTGATCATCATCTCCACTATGACTGGAGTGATACTTCCATCTCGACATCACACCCAATACACTACAATTCTCAATATACCCTGATTCGGACTTCCATAGACACATAGTCATACTACCAATGGCATTCCGAGGGGTCTATCCAGAGCGAAGCTGTTTTCGTACCATCGGTAAACACAACCTCCTATTACATTTGCATGAGTATCATATACCCAAATATATGAGAACTATACAGTTATGCTCCCACAACGCGCACAAGTGTAATACTAGTCTATTCCTCATTATCGATGTCCAGTCTCGATATTACTACGACTAGGGATATTTAATGATTAAACCTTTATGGATTGATATTGTCTCATATCTTATCAATCCGGAACTAATTATATGGACCTTCTATCATTTATACATCTTGGTAATCTAAATACAAATGATAAAAGAGCAATTTCCTTTTTCACATAGTTAATTTGTACAACAACACCATGATTTTTATAAATAGTGATACTATGTGTCATAATTGTCCTACAATCTCCCACTTGGCCTATAGCCAATCACTCAAGTGTCCTACACCCGAACTATGTACGGTTCACTCAAAATTCTGATGAGAAAAGGCTTTCGTCAGTGGATTCGCATAATTATCATCTGATACGATTTATTCGATCATCACATCGCCACGATGTATGATCCGAACGAATCAGATGTATAATTGAAGTATATATTTGGATCGTTGATGAGACCATTAATTTTTAGCCTGTGTTGTAGCCTAGCTCAGCTGCTAACAGAACAATTCCCAATCTGATTAGGATTATTATCAATCCAGAAGGCTTCTATTGCTGCCTCAGCTGCAGCAATAATCCACTTTCGTTGTTTATTCGGTAACAGTATCTTGCTTGGAAGATTTCATGCTCACTGTTCTGTTATTCAAACTGTATAGTACTGTTGTTACGACTAATAGTCGTTATATCAATTAGGAAACTTGCAACAGTGAACCTAGTCACTTCAAGTTCTCATTCTCCATAGTATAAGAAAGCATCCTTAGTTCCTCTAAGATACTAACAGATGCTCTTAACATCAATCCAGTTACTATCACTTGGATTGGCCTGATTGTGACTCCATATGCTCAAAGCGTATGAGACACCAGGTCGCGTACATTTTTCAATGTATGATTTCTCGGAGAGTATTAACAACTTTAAATCTATCACAGTAGATCTTTATTCCTAGAATAAAGGTTGTTTCTCCCAAGAATTATATGGAGAATTTTTCATGAAAGCCAAGCTTTCACCGATTGTATTATGGGAAATATCTGTTGCGTGAGGCACGGACAAAACCGAGCGCAGCGGAAACCCGCCCGAGATCAAATCGCGAGCGAGTAAAATAATTATTTTTTTAATTTTCGGCAGTCCTTAAAAAATGGGTTTAAAATTGTTAATTACAAACTTAAAATTTCCAATGCATTAAAACATTTTCATGTATTAAAAATTACCATAAGTCCATTTAAAAATTTCAACACACTTTAATCAATTTATCAACTATTGACAAATTAAAACTAAGCATCCTAATTATTTCCAACACTTGAAAATAATCCAAAGATACTAAAATTAATTTTCCAACACTTGAAAAAATTAATTCAAGCATACAAGATAATTTTCCAACTCTTGGAAAAATTAATCCAAGCATTCAAAATTAACATATCAATTATATACTAATTTTCAACACTCAAATGCTTCTAATTCCTCACTAACATGCTTCCTATTAATCCAACAAATCCACAACAATTTTTCTCAACAATAATCATCAAGAAATTGAACAATAAATTTACAAATTAAATTTTACCAACAATTTCTTTCAATCCTTGCCAATTTGTGAAGGGTTGCATCCAAGCTTTTCCAAGTCTTCCAAGTTTTGAGTCCTTTCAAATCTCTTCTTCCTCCACCAAATTAAGCAACTCAAGGAACAAATCTTGGTGATCAAAAAGTAGTTTGATCACTCAAGAGTAGCAACCAATTTTTCCCAAATTTTAACTCTTAAAACCCTAAGAAAATCAAGCATCAAGAACACTAATTAACCCTTAACACTTAAGGATTAATTCCATGTTATTGATAAGATTTTGGGTAATGATTTGGTGAGAATAATGGCTTGATTTTGGAAAGCAAAATTAATTCTTTTCTCTTGTTCTTTCGGCAGGCAGAGAGCAAAAGCAATTCATTTGTGATGTTGTTTTGTTTCGGCAGAGAGAGAGAAGAAAAAGAAAAGCATAAAGCCTTTTGTTGTTCTCATTTTCTTTTATTGGTCAACGGCAGTAGCCTTGTAAAACGAGCAAAAGTTTTTGCTTTTATTAAATTAAAAAAATCAAAATCAAAAACAAAATCAAACCATTTACCTTTAATTAAACCATGGTTTAAGGAATCTTTTTCCTACACCACAAATTTCAAAAAATTAACTCAACCAAGGTTAAATTAATTAATCTCACCAACTTTAATAACTTAGTTGCAATTGAATGAATTAGTTACTTTAACCAAAAAAAAGTTCAATAGCTTTAACTTAGTTACTTTAATTAATTAAAACATTTATTTATATAAACTAAGTAATTAATTTTGTATATTAATTTAACTATTAAATTATTTCACAAATTAATTACTAATTTAATGTAAATCAAATTTACATTTATTATACAATAAACTTATATCAACTCTTGATATAAAATTAATTAATTCAATTAATCTCATGAATTATCGGATGAAACAATTTAATCCTAAATACCCAAATAATACTTTGTCAACATTTGACGAGAGGTCGCCCTAGTGCTCAACGAGTAAACTCAATATAATGGAACTCTCTAGGCTCACGTTCGGTTGTTACGTATATATATACATATATATCTCATATATGTGTATACATATTTCATGAAGGTCTGTCCACCTACAAATCATGACAAAACAACACGACACGTCGAACCATACAAGTCGAGGTTAAAAACGCTAATGTATAATCCCTTCGTCATTTCTGTTTCCAATTGAGTAAGGTTATAGTTATACTGTCAAAACCTTATCTACTCAATATATGAAATTTTTCATTCTTATATTCCATTAATAAATAATATAGCAAAACTCTTTTTGAATATTATTTATAATGTCAAAGAAACAATTTCTTCAACGAACTTTCGGCCAAAAGATTTCTGGAATATATTCTAAAAATTTCTGGAAACATAATCCAACCATATGGACTGACGAATCCTCATATTAACACACACCGATCTTCGTGAGCATCGGTCTATACCTAACAGTCATCCAGAGGCCAGACCATGAAAGGTCTCTGACATGCATGGTATCAGGCACAGAGGATCACTCACAAGACCACCGTGGTGTCTCAAGTCAAAGGACCACAATAACTACTCAACTCGAAAAGATAACTATTGACAGTTTTATGGAATATCTATTAGTCATCTTTTATGAGTTAATTCAATATTCTTTCAACTAATGAATAGCTGCATTTCTATACGAACTTCCGCTAAGCTCACAGTCTGTTGAGACAAACCATATGTCCATTACATATATAGACAATGCACTAGTCTTACCAATATACTGACCGACCCATGTCAATATATCTAGATTAGGAATAATTTATTTTCGAGAGAATGTGTGATATTTCTCAACACCATTTGCAACTCTTGCAACTATATCACCATATGTAGTAACTCTCGGGTCTTTACTAAATTCATATAAGGTTCCGAGTGTAACTCGAAATCTCTAACTCATAGAGTAATCTAACAATTAGATTTACATTATATAAATAAAGTAAGAGTTTTACCATATTAATAAATAAATAACCATGATAAAATAAATATTATATTGTATAAATATCAAATATTCATACAAAAAATGAATGGTGCTTGATCACCATTTCCAACACTCCCACTTGATCTAGTGCGATTCACGATGGTATCTAATACCCATTGACTCCATATGTTTCTCAAACACCTTGGGAGTTAAGGCTTTAGTTAGTGGGTCTGCTATATTTTCTTCAGTTCGTTACTTTACAAACTACATATCACCTCTAGCCAAAATTTCTCTAATTATGTGATACTTTCGTTCCACATGCTTAGATTTTGATGAGCACGAGGTTCCTTGGCTTGAGCTATCGCACCATTGTTGTCACAGAATAACGGAATAGGATCTACTATAGATGGGACTACTCCAAGCTCCGCAACGAACTTTTTGATCCAGACAGCTTCCTTTGCAGCTTTGAGCAGCAATGTACTCTGCCTCGGTAGTGGAATCAGCAGTCGAACCCTGTTTAGTGCTTTTCAACTAATGGCAGCCATTGAGAGAAAACACAACCCAGATGTAGACTTCTATCATCTGGATCAGATTGAAAATCTGAATCCGTGTAACCTCTTAATGATGACCGGAAAAATATCAATATTTACCGCCCCTTTTACTAAATATTTTGTTTAGTTTCTCGAGTTTGATGAACGTTTTGATGTGTTTTAGTTTATTTTGCAGATAAAATAATATCGGGTCTTAATGAAATCATTTAGGATGAAATATGGGTCAAATAAGGGCAATTATTGGACTTGATATTTTAATTTTAGAGATTGGAAACTTGAAAGGGCGTTTTGACGAAGTGCAGTTTTGGAAATTCCAGTTTTGTGCATCTGTCGTATTTTGGGCATAACGTTTTACTCAGATATCGGATTGAACTGTTTCAAGTTCCAGATTAAAGAAGACTCAAAGATCTACAACTTTGAAAGAAAAATTAATTTCGAATTCTGAAGATTTCATGCCCGAAATTGATGAACCATCCAGAAGTGTGTAGTGTGTAATTATTAAAGTCACTTTCAATCATTTTCAAAGCAAAAAATAAATTAATAAATAAATAATAAAAATTATCAAATCATCACCAAACATGATAAGAGATTAGTGGAGCAATTAATAATGGATTTGGTGGAGCAATTAGTGGAGCAATTAATAATTGATTTGGTGGATGATTTGATGGAGGCAAAATTTTGCCTATAAATACCAAGCCATTTCATTTGTAAAATTCATACTTTCTTCTAAGGAATTCCTTAAGAATACTAAGAAGATTGTATCTTGTTTGTTTATTATAGCTTTCAGTAATTAATTTTCGTTTTTGCACTTTTCTTTACTTTTCAGTTTTTACTTTCCGCAATTTACTTTTACGCACAGTACTTTTCTTTATTTAATTTTTAGTTTTTACTTTTCAGTAATGAGGAGGTAACTCCCCTTTGCTGGGGAAAGGTAAGGTAAAACTTTTATTACTAATATTTAGATTAATCTCCCTTAATTATAATATATAAACTAGTTAAAACCTGACTTAACGAGGATACCGCCATATTGGTCGGTTGGTAATTATTTAAATTGGTTTTAACCTGACTAAACTGGATACTGCCTGATTGGTCGGTTGGTAATTAATTATTAATTTGACTTAATCTGGATACCGCCTATATGGCTGGTTGGTAATTATCATGCAAAGTTAATATATATATTAAGGGAGATATCTAAAATAGAAGTAATAAAAGTGGATCCTTTTACCTCAGCATTTTCTTTTATTGTAATTTTACTTTATTTACTTTTAAGCAATTTACTTTTAAGCAATTTACTTTCAGCATTTACTTTTCAGTATTTAATTTTAGTATTTTACTTTATGTCTTTTATTTTATTTAAGTTTTTACTACCTGTAAATATGTGTCGTAACTAAGCCAGTTATCTGGGGTTGTGATGAAATCCAATACCACCGGTTTATAAGGGGTTAAATTATAGTTTGGGTAATATAAAGGTTTATTTATTGAGTCTTAATCCTAATGCTTTTATTAACTGGCCATTAATAAAATTGAACTGGTAAATCTAAAATGAACTAGACATAGGGATTTTAGGTTTAAGACCTTAGACTTAATAGCCCACGATCTTCATTGAGGATAGATAACCCTTTAATAGATTTCCTTACAGGATAGGAATATACCTGTCGGGCGGAGGTAGCCATAATTGGAACTTAAACTTAATGAATCCAGATAATTTGGTTGACATAGACATATGGTTCAATTGGGTTAAACTGGGTATTTGTGTCTGACCATCGACAGAGGCTTACACATAATTTAGTGTTCGAGGTTAATAAAACTATATTACCCAACTTTAAGATAACCACTCATCTTTAAAATGATATTGGAAGAAATCACAACCCTAGATAGTTTTTAATATTAATTTTCTTAAAATCTACTTTCGAACAATGTTATTTACTTGTTTTTAAATTTAGAATCGTCACCATTTCAAATCAATCAAACAACCTGTTAGATACTAGTAATCATTTGACCTCATAAAATTAATAGATTAGATATTAAGTCCTCGTGGGATCGATATTTTTATACTACTTGAACGATACGTGCGCTTGCGTTATACGTGTGTGTTTACACGGTCAAGTTTTTGGCGCCGTTGCCGGGGACTTATTTATCTTTTACTATTAGTTTAGGGGTTAGATACGTTACTTGTATCTAATTTCTTTTTACTTATTGTCGTTGTTTTCTTGTGTTTCAGGTTTTCAGAAAGTACATGAGAGGAACCAGAAGCTTTGAACTCTGACCGCTTGACTCGGAAATTGAAAGAACCATCAAACAGTTGAGAAGGGAAAGGCGAGAAGGCCAAGAAGCTTTAGTCAACATGGAACCTGAACCTTTGAACGTTGCACCACCAATTCTCATTCGAGACAGAACCATTCCGGTGGTTGACAAACTCATTTCCTGTATTGTACTTCCTCCCTTACCAGCAAATGCGTGTGACATCAAAACATGCATTCAGATGATTCAGCAGTCAGTTCAGTTCGGGGGGAATGCAACTGAAGATCCTAATTCCCACATCAGCAACTTCCTGGAAGTTTGCGGCACTTTAAACTACAACAGAGCATCAGAAGAAGCAATGAGACTGCATGTTTTTCCATACTCCTTGAAGGACAGAGCTAAAGCTTGGCTACATTCACTACCAGCAGGTTCCATCACAACATGGAACACTTTAGCCACCAAATTTCTTGCAAAGTACTTTCCAACAGCCAGAACCGGAAAATTGAGGAATGACATCACATCCTTTGTACAACAAGATTCAGAATCCCTCTGCGAAGCTTGGGAAAGGTACAAAGATTTACTTTGGAAATGTCCTCACCATGAGATTCCAAAGTGGCTACAAGTTCAGACCTTCTACAATGGACTTTCTGGAATAATGAGAACCACAATCGATGCTGCTGCTGGAGGAGCCTTGATGGCAAAAGGAGAAGATCAAGCCTGGGACCTAATCGAAGAAATGGCCAACAACAATTCCTTGTGGCCAACAGAAAGAATTGCAGGAATTTATGAAGTTGGAGCAAACACACCAGTGAATACCAGGCTGGATCAGATATGCAAATGTCTAGAAACAATTAGCACGCAAGTTGTGAACATCACTGGATCCACAAGTTCACCATATGGAGGAGCACCAGAGTTAAACCAACTTGAAGAAACGGTGAATTATGTCAGCAATTTCAACAGACAAGGGAACAATCCATATTCCAACACCTACAACCCAGGGTGGAGGAATCATCCTAATTTATCATGGAGCAACAATTCAGGCCAACAGAGAACTATCCACCACATGAATTCCAACAACAGAACAAAGGCCAGGAGCAGGCAAATGAATCAGGAATAACAGAAGTGTTGACCTACTTGAAAAAGATGGAAGCAAAACACGACTCTCAAACAGCAAGATATGATACTATATTTCAAAGCCATTCAGCCTATCAAAGCAATGGAGAATCAAATTGGACAACTGGCAAATGCTCAAAATTACAGACCGCCAGGTACCCTTCCTAGCAACACAGAGCCAAATCCAAGGAACATGGGGAATGAGCAATGTCATGCCATCATGTTAAAAAGCGGTACTGAAATCTACAAAGATGTTGGAGTCAAAACAGTTGCTGAGGAAGTTCCAAAAGAAACAAAGCAACAGATGGAGGAAAAAGAAGCAAAGGAAAAAGAACAGATCACTCCACCTCCACCTTTTCCTCAACGTCTTCAGAAGAACAAATTGTACAAGCAGTTTTCTCGGTTCCTGGAGATCTTCAAAAAGCTGCATATCAACATTCCATTTGCAGAAGCGTTGGAACAAATGCCCACCTATGCCAAATTCATGAAAGATATTCTTTCACGAAAACGGAGATTGGGAGATTACGAGACAGTAGCATTAACAGAAGAATGCAGTGCCATCATTCAGAGGAAACTTCCCCCGAAGTTGAAAGATCCTGGCAGTTTCACTGTTCCTTGCGTCATAGGAGAACATAACTTTGGCAAGGCTTTTGTTGATTTAGGTGCGAGTGTTAACTTGATGCCTTTCTCTATTTTCAGGAAATTACAGATTGGAGAAACAATGCCAACTTCAGTCTCACTGCAACTTGCTGATAGAACGCTCGTATTTCCGAGAGGCGTAGTTGAGGATGTGCTGGTCAAGGTTGAAAAATTCATTTTCCCAGCAGATTTTATTGTCCTTGATATGGAGGAAGATGCAGACGTACCAATCATCCTTGGGAGACCATTCTTGGCTACAGGTCGAACAATTATTGATGTACAAAAAGGAGAATTAACCATGAGGGTACAAGACCAAGAAGTAACATTCAATATTTTCAAGGCCATGAATTTCCCAGATGATGAAAAGAATGAGGAATGTTTCAGACTCGATGTGATACACAGTACCATTCAGAACTCCAATGCAATGCAAAGTTCTACTGAAAACTTAAAACATGTCAATTGCCTGTGGAGCCTAAAGATAAAGCGTCTTTTGTACTGAAGGAGCCAATTCTTGCACTACAAGCAACAGAAGTGAAAAAGTTCCACCAACTCAACGAATTGGAGGAATTTCACAATCAGCCTTTTGAGGATGCCAAATTGTACAAAGAAAAGGGCAAGAAGAGACATGATGAGAAGTTAGTGCGCATACAACTGGAACCAGGGCAGAAGGTACTGTTAAACAAATCAAGGTGTGAAATTCTTCCCATGGAAGCCAAAATCACGGTGGTCAGGTCCATTGTGATCACCAAAGTTTTACCAAATAGAGCCGTTGAGATACATGATCCTGACGCTAACAAAACTTTCAAGGTTAAAAACAAGCGTGTCAAGCACTACTGGGAGAATCATTTGAGCGACAAAAAGAAAGTGTTACACTTTCAGATCCAGCTTAACGTTCGAGAAGCCATGTCTGGCTGACGACTTTAAACTTAGCGCTACCAGGGAGGCAACCCATGCAATTTGTGTATATATTATGATTTGGTGTGTTTTAATTTTGTGTGTTTAATTTTTGCAGGATTAGTCATTTCAAAATGGAAGATGCTCTCGCAAATCTTCGCAAGCAATTTCCTTCTCTCCCTCAAAAATCTCTGATGAAAGTTTACAAAGCTCGCTTGGAATGGATGAGGTTACTGACAATCCATGGTATTCCTAATGATTCGTTGGGTAATTGAAGCACGAGTCTGATTGGCAGGTGAGTCTTCTGACTCTTTATTTCACATCTGCCTGGTTTTGGAAGAAGCACCTATGCAAAGAAACGAAGAGCTAAGCAAATGTGTGTTTGTTTTAAATGTGCACGATTTAATTGCAACACTCGTTGTCGTTCTTTAGGAATGGTGTCTGATAATCGTGAAGACAAAATTAAATTCATTATGGATGGCTTGAGTAAGGAGTCTTTAGATGAAATATCTTCAACTCTTGAGACACATCCCAGTGGATATGTTCACATTGCCATTCGCAAATTACATACACAATTCCAAAAAGAAAGACAACAATTAAGTCTCGGGAATCTGACTCAAAAAGACCCTATTTGCCAATTTATAAGAAAATTGGATGGGAAGCTTGTCCCTGACGCATAGACGTCAATCAAGCCGTTACTTTTCTTGTAAATATTATATCTCTTTGTCTTTTCTTAATAATTGTAATTTGTTTTGTTGTTTTCTTTCTCCGACAGGATCCAGACCTTTTTGACTATCACGATATTATTTCGCTACTAATCGTCCTCTGGAAGATACTTGTGCTATTTTTACTCACCCTTTTTCAGATACTATAAATTCAGCCCGTCATTGCACTTTTGAAGACATCCAGAGTAAAAAATGGAAGCCACTTCAAGAAGACGAGTTGAAAATATCTGTGTATTTTGCGGTACTAGTGTTGGAACTAAGCCATAATACATAGAAGCAACACAGGAATTGGGTCGAGTCTTAGCTGCAAGGAATATGCACTTAATATATGGCGGAGGAAATCTTGGACTTATGGGGATCATTTCAAAGGCTGTACAGGAAGGAGGCAGTCAGTCATGTTTTGGGAATCATCCCAAAACCCTTGGCAGAGGCAAATCTTATTGGATCATCAAACGGAGAGGAACTGATCGTGCCAGGTATGTCTGAACGATTGGTAGAAATGATTAACCGTGCTGATGCTTTATTGCTTTGCCAGGTGGCTTTGGCACATTGGAGGAAATTTTTATTGCACTATCTTGGGCGAACCTGAACATACACCAGAAACCACTTGGACTGTTTAATGTTGATGGATTTTATGATTTTCTTTGTGTGTTTCTTGATGATGCTCGGAGAAATGGGTTCGTGTCAAAACCTTTGAAAGAACTCCTCTTCACTGCCAGAACTGCTCCGGATCTAATAGACCAACTCATAGCCTATGAACCACAAGTTGACCATATCCTTTCAAAGATAAATTGGTTCGAAGACGATCGTGGTAAGAGGCGTCGAATTAATCTGGATCTTAACCTTTAATTTCTTGTAGAATTTCAGCTAACCAGGTATTATCTTCTAAACTCTCTTCTACTGTTTAAGACATTGGGGACAATGTCTCATTTAGATTTGGGGGAGGGAATTAGTTGATCAGTACCTTGTTTTTAGTTTGTGTTTATTTATTTTTAGTCCAAAATTTTTCGAAAAATACAAAAAAATTGAAAAATTACAAAAATATTTTGTGTTTTTTTTTTGTGTTTTTAATTTGACTAAAAATGTGAAATTGGTAAGAGATAGCTGAGTAAGGAGTTTCCACTCCTGAGACGTATCTCAAACCTATTTCGAAACAAGTTAATTTTTGTTTATTTCATTTTGAATTATTTAATTTGTGAATTCTCCTTAAAACGGACTAAAATGGATCTTCATATGCTCAGTTGACAGGTATTATCAACATATATAGTAACATACGGACATGAGTTAAAATTGAAAAGTTTGTAATATTCAGTGCTCTAGTTTAATTGGAGGAAGCATCTCAAAAAGCAATGGAGTAAAAAAAAATCCGAGATCCGAGTTATTAAGTCTGTAAGGGTGTTTTAACACCTAGTGCCCTAAAGCCAACTGGTTTGGGAGTCACTGGCCCAAAGCTCGTTACATGGATCGAAGATGCTTGCAAAAATATATATATGAAGTCTGAGTAATTAAGTCTGTAGGGGTGTCTTAACACCTGGTGCCCTAAAGCCAACTGGTTTGGGAGTCACCGACCCAACACTTGCTATATAGATGGAAGATATTGTATATAAATAAAAAATAGAAAAAGAAAAAATCAAAGAAAAAAAATCAGAAAAATGAGAAAAATTATTCCACTGCTACCAAAAGGTGTTAAATCTGATAGAACTTTAGGACAAAAATATTACTCTCTTATCAACTGCACTTATGACTGTTGTGGGAAAAAATGAGATGTTTAATATTTTGTTGGCTGTGTATATGAAGAATGGTAAAAATAATCGGAGATTTACTTGATATGGGTCATATAAGGCAATTATTGGACTTGATATTTTAATTTTAGAGATTGGAAACTTGAAAGGGCGTTTTGACGAAGTGCAGTTTTGGAAATTCCAGTTTTGTGCATCTGTCGTATTTTGGGCATAACGTTTTACTCAGATATCGGATTGAACTGATTCAAGTTCTCGATTAAAGAAGACTCAAAGATCTACAACTTTGAAATAAAAAATAATTTCGAATTCGGAATATTTCATGCCCGAAATTGATGAACCATCCAGAAGTGTGTAGTGTGTAATTATTAAAGTCACTTTCAATCATTTTCAAAGCAAAAAATAAATTAATAAATAAATAATAAAAATTATCAAATCATCACCAAACATGATAAGAGATTAGTGGAGCAATTAATAATGGACTTGGTGGAAAATTAGTGGAGCAATTAATAATTGATTTGGTGGATGATTTGATGGAGGCAAAATTTTGCCTATAAATACAAGCCATTTCATTTGTAAAATTCATACTTTCTTCTAAGGAATTCCTTAAGAATACTAAGAAGATTGTATCTTGTGTTTATTTATAGCTTTCAGTAATTAATTTTCGTTTTCGCACTTTCTTTTCTTTACTTTTCAGTTTTTACTTTCCGCAATTTACTTTTACGCACAGTACTTTTCTTTATTTAATTTTCAGTTTTTACTTTTCAGTAATGAGGAGGTAACTCCCCTTTGCTGGGGTAAAAGGTAAAACTTTTATTACTAATATTTAGAAATCTCCCTTAATTATAATATATAAACTAGTTAAAACCTGACTTAACGAGGATACCGCCATATTGGTCGGTTGGTAATTATTTAAATTGGTTTTAACCTGACTAAACTGGATACCGCCTGATTGGTCGGTTGGTAATTAATTATTAATTTGACTTAATCTGGATACCGCCTATATGGCTGGTTGGTAATTATCATGCAAAGTTAATATATTATATTAAGGGATATCTAAAATAGAAGTAATAAAAGTGGATCCTTTTACCTCAACATTTTATTTTATTGTAATTTTACTTTATTTACTTTTCAGCAATTTACTTTTCAGCAATTTACTTTCAGCATTTACTTTTCAGTATTTAATTTTTAGTATTTTACTTTATGTCTTTTATTTTATTTAAGTTTTTACTACCTGTAAATATGTGTCGTAACTAAGTCAGTTATCTGGGGTTGTGATGAAATCCAATATCACCGGTTTATAAGGGGTTAAATTATAGTTTGGGTAATATAAAGGTTTATTTATTGAGTCTTAATCCTAATGCTTTTTATTAACTGGCCATTAATAAAATTGAACTGGTAAATCTAAAATGAACTAGACATAGGGATTTTAGGTTTAAGACCTTAGACTTAATAGTCCACGATCTTCCTTGAGGATAGATAACCCTTTAATAGATTTCCTTACAGGATAGGAATATACCTGTCGGGCGGGGGTAGCCATAATTGGAACTTAAACTTAATGAATCCAGATAATTTGTTTGACATAGACATATGGTTCAATTGGGTTAAACTGGGTATTTGTGTCTGACCATCGACAGAGGCTTACACATAATTTAGTGTTCCAGGTTAATAAATCAATATATTACCCAACTTTAAGATAACCACTTCATCTTTAAAATGATATTGGAAGAAATCACAACCCTAGATAGTTTTTAATATAAATTTTCTTAAAATCTACTTTCGAACAATGTTATTTACTTGTTTTTAAATTTAGAATCGTCACCATTTCAAATCAATCAAACAACCTGTTAGATACTAGTAATCATTTGACCTCATAAAATTAATATATTAGATATTAAGTCCTCGTGGGATCGATATTTTTATACTACTTGAACGATACGTGCGCTTGCGTTATACGTGTGTGTTTACGCCGGTCACTTAACTGTAAGTCATTTTCTCCATAAATGAGAAACTTATCCTTTGTACCCTTAAGGTATTTCAGGATATGTTTCACAGCCATCCAATGGTCCTGACCGGATCAGACTGATAATGGCTTGTAACACTTATAGCCATGCTGATATCAGATCTAGTACATAACATGGCATACATTATGCTACCAACAGCGGAAGCATAAGACTGGCTAAGCATTTTAGCCCTTTCATCATCTGTCTTAGGACACATTTTCTTAGACAGATGAATACCATGTTTGAAAGGCACATTAACTGTCTTACAATCAATAAATTTGTACCTTTCTAAGATCAAATCAATGTACTTGGACTGAGAGAGTCCTATCAACCTCCTTGCTATATCTCTATAAAGCTTTATACCTAGTATATAAGAGGCCTCTCCCAAATCCTTCATAGAGAAATTCTTACTGAGATAGGCTTTGACAGATTGTAACATACCTATATCGTTTCCGATAATAAGTATATCATCAACATAAAGCACTAAGAAGACTACCATGCTCCCACTAACCTTTTTGTAGACACATGATTCCTATCCATTCTTAATGAAACCAGACGATCTGATCACATCATCAAAACGAAGATTCCAACTACGGGAAGCTTGTTTAAGTCCATAAATAGACCTTTTAAGCTTACATACCAGATTAGGATCTTTGGCGAATGCGAATCCCTCGGGTTATTCCATATGGATATCTTCCTCAAGATTTCCATTCAGAAAAGCCGTTTTCACATCCATCTACCAAATTTCATAATCATAGTGTGCGGCAATAGCTAATAAAATCCTGATTGACTTAAGCATGGCTACAGGAGAAAAGGTTTCCTCATAATCAATACCTGATTTCTGAGTATATCCTTTTGCTACTAGTCGGGCCTTAAAGGTTTCAACCTTTCCATCGGGCCCCCGCTTCCTCTTGTAAACCCATTTACAACCGATAGGAACAATTCCGTCGGGAAGCGGAACCAAGTCCCAGACTTGATTATCATGCATTGAGGTAATCTCGAATTTCACAGCTTCCAGCCATTTCTCCGCATCGATGTCTAACATCGCCTCTCTGTAGGTTAAAGGATCCTTTTCTTCAATAAGAAAACATCGAGTGTATCATCAGATGACGTCCTGTACCTGATAGGGGTCTCGATATCCTTTGTGACCTACGATGTGGTTGTGTCAAAGGTATCTCATATTCTTGAGCTTCTGGTTCTATCGTCGATTCAATGTTACTTTGATTGACTTCATCTAAATCAATCATTCTATGATCCGCACTTTCTAACACAAATTGTGTTTCTAAGAAAGTTGCATTTCGAGCAACGAACACATTTCGGTTCTCGGGATCATAGAACTGATATCCCATGGAATTTTTAGGATATCCAATGAATCGATACTTGTACCCTCTAGGTGCAAGTTATCCCGCTGTGCAACTCTTACATAGGCAGGACAACCCCAAATCTTAACATACTTAAGACTCGGTTTCTTTCCAGTCCATAACTCATATGGAGTAGTCGGAACGGCTTTCGATGGAACTTTGTTCAAAAGATGAGCGGCAGTGTCTAGAGCATGGCCCCACAAGTATATTGGTAGATCAGTAAAACTCATCATCGATCGAACCATATCTAATAAAGTTCGATTCCTCCTCTTTGAAACACCATTGTGTTGAGGAGTGCCTGGAGGAGCATACTGAGCGAGAATCCCATTCTCTTTTAAATAACTCACGAACTCACTGCTCATGTACTCATCGCCCCGATCTGATCGAAGGCATTTCAAGAGTTTTCCGGTTTGTTTCTCTACTTCAAATCGGTATTCTTTGAACTTTTCAAAAGTTTCCGATTTGTGTTTCATAAGAAACACATAACCATATCGTGACAAATCATCGATAAAAGTTACAAAGTATTGAAACCCACCCATGGCAGCATGATTTAAAGGACCACATACATCAGAATGTACAAGTTCCAAAAAATCATTAGCACGGTGTCCAACACCACTAAATGAGGATTTGGTCATTTTACCTTGAATACAATATTCGCAAACTGGTAAAGGTTCTATGGTTAGATCCGATATCACACCATCCTTAACTAGTTTGGTTAGGCGTTTTATGCCTATATGACCTAATCTCATATACCAAAGTTCTGTGTTATTTATTTCTTCCGATCTTTTCCTTTTAGATTTCTCTATATTAAAAACATCACGATTTTTGGAAGAATGTAATGACCATCAACCATGGGACATGAAACAAGCAAAACATTCATATTATCATATAAATTCAAAAGACCATCTTTAATATTTACATGAAATCCTTCGCTGTCAAGTACAGGAAGTGAGATGATTTTCCGTATCATAGTCGGCACAAAATAACAGTTATTAAGTTTAATATTACATTAATCAGAGTTTCAAAAATAAAATTCCTACTTCTTCAACTTGTAGAGAATCTCCATTCCCTACTCGCAGCTGGATCTCTCCCGGCTTCAATCTTCTAGTTTCCCTCAGATCCTGCAACGAATTACAGATATGAGAAGGACAAGCAGTGTCTAACACCCAAGTCGAACTAGAATCAAAAGCAAGTGTAATGTCAATAATAGGAAAACAAATAACTGAGGGAGCTTTCTTCAAAGAGGCTAAATATTTCGGACAGTTGCGTTTCCAGTGTCCAAGCATGTCGCAGTGGAAACATTTTCCTTTTGCAGCATCTGTCTTCACCTTTGGCTTAGAAACCCCTGCGGAAGCAACCTTTGGACCTTTACCTTTAACTTTCTTCTTCTTTTTCTGTTCTTCCCTACCGGCTTATGAGAAGCCTGAGAAGGTCCAGAAGAAGAACCACCAGTGACCATGAAAGCAGAACTATTCTTATTCATGTTATTTAAATCTTGGTGATCAAAAGGTGGTTTGATCACTCAAGAGTAGCAACCAACTTTTCCCAAATTTTAACTCTTAAAACCCTAAGAAAATCAAGCATCAAGAACACTAATTAACCCTTAACATTTAAGGATTAATTCCATGTTATTGATAAGATTTTGGGTAATGATTTGGTGAGAATAATGCTTGATTTTGGAAAGCAAAATTAATTCTTTTCTCTTGTTCTTTCGGCAGGCAGAGAGCAAAAGCAATTCATTTGTGATGTTGTTTTGTTTCGGCAGAGAGAGAGAAGAAAAAGAAAAGCATAAAGCCTTTTGTTGTTCTCATTTTCTTTTATTGGTCAACGGCAGTAGCCTTGTAAAATGAGCAAAAGTTTTTGCTTTTATTAAATTAAAAAAATCAAAAACAAAATCAAACCATTTACCTTTAATTAAACCATGGTTTAGGAATCTTTTTCCTACACCACAATTTCAAAAAATTAACTCAACCAAGGTTAAATTAATTAATCTCACCAACTTTAATAACTTAGTTGCAATTGAATGAATTAGTTACTTTAACCAAAAAAAAGTTCAATAGCTTTAACTTAGTTACTTTAATTAATTAAAACATTTATTTATATAAACTAAGTAATTAATTTTGTATATTAATTTAACTATTAATTATTTCACAAATTAATTACTAATTAATGTAAATCAAATTTAAATTTATTATACAATAAACTTATATCAACTCTTGATATAAAATTAATTAATTCAATTCATCTCATGAATTATCGGATTAAACAATTTAATCCTAAATACCCAAATAATACTTTGTCAACATTTGACGAGAGGTCGCCCTAGTGCTCAACGAGTAAACTCAATATAATGGAACTCTCTAGGCTCACGTTCGGTTGTTACGTATATATATACATATATATCTCATATATTTGTATACATATTTCATGAAGGCCTGTCCACCTACAAATCATGACAAAACAACACGACACGTCGAACCATACAAGCCGAGGTTAAAAACGCTAATGTATAATCCCTTCGTCATTTCTGTTTCCAATTGAGTAAGGTTATAGTTATACTGTCAAAACCTTATCTACTCAATATATGAAATTTTTCATTCTTATATTCCATTAATAAATAATATAGCAAAACTCTTTTTGAATATTATTTATAATGTCAAAGAAACAATTTCTTCAACGAACTTTCGGCCAAAAGATTTCCGGAATATATTCTAAAAATTTCTGGAAACATAATCCAACCATATGGACTGACGAATCCTCATATTAACACACACCGATCTTCGTGAGCATCGGTCTATACCTAACAGTCATCCAGAGGCCAGACCGTGAAAGGTCTCTGACATGCATGGTATCAGGCACAGATGATCACTCACAAGACCACCGTGGTGTCTCAAGTCAAAGGACCACAATAACTACTCAACTCGAAAAGATAACTATTGACAGTTTTATGGAATATCTATTAGTCATCTTTTATGAGTTAATTCAATATTCATTCAACTAATGAATAGCTGCATTTCTATACGAACTTCCGCTAAGCTCACAGTCTGTTGAGACAAACCATATGTCCATTACATATATAGACAATGCACTAATCTTACCAATATACTGACCGACCCATGTCAATATATCTAGACTAGGAATAATTTATTTTCGAGAGAATGTGTGATATTTCTCAACACCATTTGCAACTCTTGCAACTATATCACCATATGTAGTAACTCTCGGGTCTTTACTAAATTCATATAAGGTTCCGAGTGTAACTCGAAATCTCTAACTCTTAGAGTAATCTAACAATTAGATTTACATTATATAAATAAAGTAAGAGTTTTACCATATTAATAAATAAATAACCATGATAAAATAAATATTATATTGTATAAATATCAAATATTCATACAAAAATGAATGGTGCTTGATCACCATTTCCAACAATATCATGTCCAAGAAATGACATGTCATCATTGTTTAGGACATTCACTATCAGTGCGCTCCCACTAACCCTCTTATATACACAAGAATCATCTTCGTTTTTGAATTAAATCTCATACCATTATAATTACATCAAAACGATAATTCCAAGAACTCAATGCTTGCTTCAATCCATCAATAGATCGAATTAACTTGCAAACCTTGTTTGCTTGTTTTGGTGTGACAAAACCGTCAGGATGTTGTAAACATCCTCCAAAAAGTTTCCCTTAAGGAAAGCGGTTTTGGCATTCAGCTGCCATATTTCATAAATGAAACATGCAGCATCAGCAAGTATTATCGAAATGGATTTAACAATGGCAACGGTTGAAAGGTTTCGTCGTAATCGACACAATGTTGATAACGATACCTTTTCGCTACAAGCCTAGCTTAGTACGTTGGTATGTTGCCTTCCATGTATGTCTTCCTTGAAGACTTATATAGTACCAATAGGCATAATGCCTTGCGGTACAACAACAAGTGTCCAAACTTTGTTGGTATACATTGAATCCATTTCGGATATTATGGCACTTTGCCATAATAGGGAGTCGATACCTTGTATCACTTCCTCATACGTAGTCAGTTCATTTTCCTTAATAAGATTGGCATCTTAACGAGGTGAGATCAGAAACACATACCCCAGGTTGTTTTCTGACTCTCTCCGACTTACGTGGTTCTTGTGTATTCGAAGATTATTGGTATAATTTCATCCTTGATGAACTATTTGTGTTCCATTGAGGAATCGGTGCCTGGAACAGTAATACTCCGATTTTCATCGAGTTTTACTTTCCTCCCACTTACCACTGCATATCGGTATTCCTCTGAGGAAAACCGCATGGCGAGCAACAATTACATTGTTCTCATTTGAGTTGTATAAGTACTATACTTTGGTTTCCCTAGGATAACCTACAATTAGGCACTTATCCAAATTGGGTTCTAGTTTGGTATCATCCAAACATATGCCCAGCATGCCAAAATCTTCAGGAATGAGAAAACCCAGTTTATTTCCTGTTTATATCCAATATGAAGTATGTCTAACAGATTTTTATGGAACCTTATTCAAAATAAGTTCTGCACTGTTAATGCGTATCCCTCAAAGGAAATGGTAGCTCAGAGGGACTCATGATTGACCTTATCATCTCTAACAAAATTCGGTTTCTCCGTTAAGACACACCAACAAACTGACTTGTTCCGGGATGAGTCCTTATTGAAAGAATACTATACTCTTTCAAGTATTTGAGAAACTTATTGCTTAAGTATTTTCATCATGGTCTAACCGTGATGGTTTAATACTTCAGCCGAATTGTTTGTCTACTTCGTGTGGAAACTCTTTGATTTCATCAAAAATTTCTGATTCGTGTTTCAAAAGAAACACATAACCATAACGCGATGCCACATCCGTAAAGGTCACGAAACATTCATATCCACCTCTAGCCTAGCTAGATATGGGCCCACTTACGTCACTATGAACAAGGGCTAACAGATCGGTGGCACTTGCACTTTTACCAAGTAAAAAGTACTTTAGGCACTTTGTCCAATAAACTAGATTCGTAGACATCATTTGAATAAAATCAAATTTTTCCTAGTACCCACTCTTCGAAAGTGTGGATATACGAGTCTTGTTAGTTATGTCCCAGACAATAATGCCACATATAAGTCTCAACTGATTTATTCAGTTTGAGCTATTTGTTTGTCATGTTTTACGTTTGAGATTTATTTATATTCAAAATATAAATATTGTTTTTAACATCTAATGTGTTTATCTCAATATCATCTTTATAAAATAAAATACTTTAGTGTTCTAGAATATAAAGGTATACCCGCAATGGGTTAAACCTTGATATAGAGATAATGTATCTAGTCAAACTAGTTACATTTTAACAGTTTCCTAATATAAGTACAAACCCAAAGGGTAGTTCCTAAACTTAGGTTTCTACGGTTAAAATAGCGACTTTCGTCCCGTTACCTATTCGTAGATCAATCTCATCTGAAGTCAGTATCCTGCTTACAGTAGATTCTGCACAACAGTACATATTTATGTACCACACTCAGTATCTAAAATCAAATTTTAATACTAGTAGTAAACATGTTTATAACAAACATATTTGAAGTCGTAGCCTTGCCCGTCTTCAATTCCTTCATGTCTGCCTTGTCCATACGGCAGTCATGCTTCAGTGACCCCGTTTGCCACAGTTTATGCCGACATCTTAGGATATGTCCTTTGTCTTCCTAGAAGATTATAATGATTTTGCCTTTGCCCTTTTTTACACCCAGAAGCTTTCGGCCAAGCCTTGGCCGTCCGGAATGTCATAGTAAGGTGCCCTTTGCGCTTCTTGCCTTATTGCAAACTCTGGCTTTGTCTCCTTGAGTATAGCCATTAACTCTCCAAGAGTTTACTATTGCAATTTAGTACTTCTAAGATCTAAAGATAGATCTATGAAGATCCTTCAATTTCATTATCATACTATAAGGATCTAATCCTTATTTCTGATTAGAAATTAAGGAGTCTATTTGGCAAGCTTATTGGATTAAGCACTAAAGTTATCATCACATGAATATTCCAAATATCATGTTCTACTATTTGCTTAACTCCGGGCTTAGGCCTAAGATGTTATTTTATCAAATAAAGTAACTTCTTAGTTTTCAGGACTATCCTGAAATTTTATTCCCAATTTGAAAATTAAAGTCGTTTAAATATATTTTCACCCAGGATTATGTTTTAAACACTAATCTTTCAATTATCTTGATTCTAATAGTCCAACTATTTAATCAACGATTTTAGGTACTATTTATTATAATGATTACTATAGTCCAACTATATAATCAACTATAATTAATTGGTTAAATTCAATTATATTGATTACTATAATCCAATTATAAAATCAATTATTTATTGAAATGGTTAATTCAAATATATTGATTACTATAATCCAATTATATAATCAACTATAAATGAAATAGTTTGAATACAGTCCAACTTTTTAATTAAAACAATGATTAAATATTAGTCCAACTAATAAATAATTTATTTGACGAAATATTTGAAATGAGCGCGTATGGTAAGTAACTAAACGAATATTGCAAATTTAATACTTGCCTCCCACTATTTTTCGGCGAGCCTCTAACCCTCTGTGGAGTACTCGGGAAACCTTGTTTCCTAGTGGGCTAGGATCCCGTTAAATAACACACAATCTTGACTTTGGCCAACAAATTGTATGATAATTAACTATGTAGATCTCTAAGATCAATTGGATCCCATCCAATTCCTAGATCTAGTAGGTGGACATCCAAGTCTGAAACATATATCCCATATATGCCAATATATCCAATATATTGCCTAACCTTTTTCCTCTGAATCAACTAAGCCTTGGCTTTGGCACAACAAACTTATTGATCCCAGTTAAGCGGAACCCATTGACCATCGAAAGCTTCGTAATCAATGTCGATGGACAAGAAGTGATCTTGACTTTGGCCAACAAATCACAACTTGGACAAGACACCAATATGGAACAAAGCCTTCATGATTCAAACACATCCTCGACGGACAAAGGTCTTGACTTTGGCCAACAAACCAATGTCAGTCTTGGATCTTGAGTAAGAATCACTCAATGGAAGGAAAAACGCTTAATATGTAGTGAGGGTTTTTCGCGTATAATTGGAAACCAATTAATTATCTTTGTTAAGGTCTCATCATCATACACCATTAAACATGCATTCTAAACACATAATAAGGCGCATATAAATAAGTATAATAATGATATGTGGATGGATACTTAACACATTGTTCCTAGAACAAATCTCTTCATTTCCTCTCTCCCGCTAGCACAAGTATTACTTTTACCCGATTACATAACACTTCTAAAGAAACCTCATTTACATTGAGGGGAATATGTGAGAATAGAAATACAAAGAATAAGGAGGTAATAGGCTGGACACGCAGGTCCAATTAATAAATTCTAAATTTATTACAACAATTTCCAAAATTGCCCCACCCCTCTAATATCTATCTGATATACATTATTCATACATCGCAACCATGTATTCACACAAGCATGTTATCAATCAATCTAATCCAATTAATTAATCTGAATATTAATGACCATCCAATGTTCAAACAACGATTTGATTTTGCGCGAGTCCAACTCGTTTTGCGAATAAGTACTCAAAGTACGAATTCTTGAATTAAATTAAACTAAAACATTAAATCCAATTTAATTTGTATTTAATACTAATTCATCTATTTAATTCCAATTAAATATTACACTTTATTAACAAAGCTTTACGAATTAGATTCCAAATCTAATCGTTACGGGTCTCCAAGCCCGATTAACATCCAATGTCAATTAAATTTAATTCCAATGAGCTTTTAATTAATTTCTAAGGCATGGACTTTTGGTCAATATGGGTCAAACCCAAATACCAAAGCCCATTTAAGGAATCACCCTTATTTGCCAAGAAACCAATTTAGGCCCAATTAAAATTAAAGGTCCATTAAGTCATAATGGACTTTATGGATATGGTTTTGGGCCCAATTCGATCCAACCAATTAGTCTAAACTAACTTGCTACAACCAAGCCCATTAAGCCCAATTACAACTTTTCAAGCCCAATTTCCAAAATATGCCCAATTATTAAATTACCAAATTCCAAATTTCATAACTTAATTAACTAAAGTGTATGCCATAATTAATTACCCAAATTAACATTTCCAAAACATAAATTTGTACAATTAATTATGCTCATTATCATCAACATATATCCAACATATTTGAATCAAAAAAATAAGTCATTTTCCATGCAATTCATTCATGGCAATTAGGGTAATTTGTCCAATTCAAAATTCAATCCAATTAAATCTCAAATTAACATTACCCAATGTTTTCCAACTCATCCAATGATCAAAAACACAAAATACCATGACTTCAGGGTAATATGAATTTTCGGCCAAGCCATGTGATTTGGGGAAAAATTATCCAATTCGATTTTTATCAAATTGACAATGCATACACCATGTTATCATAATTTAAGCATACTCAACAATCATTTTCACTCAAACATGCTCAAATCAATTTTGCCCAAATTTTACCCTAATAAAGTTTCATGCTCAAAATGGCTCTGATACCATTGTTGGGTTTCTATTAGGTCCTAATGATCAATTTAAGCAATGAAACACATGTGAATACAACAATGAAGAATGTCGGAATCATACTTACATTGATCGGATTGCGATGCGAGGAACAAAATCTTCAAGCGCCCCTCCATGGTGTTCACGGCAGTGGACTGTTTTTGCTCTCCAATTTTCGGCCATGGAAAGATCTTCAAGCTCCAAGCTTTATTTGATGTGATTCCATGCTCACGGGTGTGGTTCCCTATCACCTTCGTAAGACTCCTAAAGCGTGCTAGCACTCCGGAAATTTTGCCACAAAACTCCTAAGCTTCTCCTTCATTTCACGGCAAAACCAGAAATTTTGTGGAAGAAGATGGCCCAAGGCCGAGAGGTAGGGGAGAAGAAAGAGAGAGAAGAAAATATCTTTTTGGTGTTAGGTTAATTGATTTCCAAAATCAATTAAAACATATACCATTTACAACTTTCAAAAAGTCAAGGCATTAAAGCCAACCACTTCCATCACTATTCACATCACTCATGACAAGTTGTCAAATCACTCAAAGTGACTAGACATCACATCAATCGATTGACTAGTGATTTGACGCTTGATGTGACTTATGGGCCGCACTTGAATTCGAAATGCGAGTGTGTCCGCAAACACTCTCGTGCTCGGGTTTGCTAATTCCAAATTAACGAATTTTCCGTTGCGACGTAATTAAATAATTATGCCTAGCAAAATTATTATTCACGTCGCAAACGAATTAATTCTAAATTAACTCGTTCGCCCGAATTAAAATCTAATTTTAATTCTGCGTCGAAATCCAATTTCGTATAATATATCGAATATATTATTTTATCGATTAATTCCAAATTAATCGTTCTCTCTCTCTCTTTAAAAATGATATTTTATCCCAGATAAAATATCTCAGTAATTAATCTCAGATTAATTTTCTCTCTCATCTAATTAATCCCAGATTAATGAAGTGCGAGTCATACGTCATCGGTGAATCTTCGGGAAGTGACCCATGAGATCCCCGGATATGTTGGCAGTAAATCCGGTCGTCGGACTATCCGAACACGTAAGTACCTAGTACTACGTTTTTACCGATTTACAAGACATGGTTGGCTTCTAGCAAAGCATCATGCCTACCAAATTCTCTAGAAATATTCTTACTGGAATATGTGATCTATATCAGGCGTAGTATAATCCAGCATCGGACGTCACGTGCAAGGCCTAGGGCTGGAAATTTGTCTGCCCCGTACGAAGCACATATCGGATATCTGGTAACTAGTCTCTATATCGGATAATCATGACCTAAGCATATTATCCCGATGACTGCAGTACATAAGAGAACCAGTTCCGTATCCTACGTGATCATCATCTCCACTATGACTGGAGTGATACTTCCATCTCGACATCACACCTAATACACTACAATTCTCAATATACTCAGAAGAGGCGTACACAGAACCTGTTAAAGCCCTGGACGACCAAAACCAAAGTATATTGATTGTCGCAAGTATTAGCGGTGCAAGTCTCAGGTTAAGACCAAATACACCTACCCTGATTCGGACTTCCATAGACACATAGTCATACTACAAATGGAATTCCGAGGGGTCTATCCAGAGCGAAGCTGTTTCCGTACCATCGGTAAACACAACCTCATATTACACTTGCATGAGTATCCTAGACCCAAATATATAAGAACTATGTCGTTATGCTCCCACAACGAGCACAAGTGTAATACTAGTTTATTCCGCATTATCGATGTCCAGTCTCGATAATACTACGACTATGGATATTTAATGATTAAACCTTTATGGATTGATATTGTCTCATATCTTATCAATTATAAATCCGGAACTAATCATATGGACCTTCTATCATTTATAAATCTTGGTAATCTAATTACAAATGATAAAAGAGCAATATCCTTTGTCACATAGTTAATTTGTACAACAACACCATGATCTGTACAAATAGTGATGCTATAGGTCATAACTGTCCAATAATACACACACACATGATGTTATAGATGTAATTAAGTATATTAAAAGTATACTAATCATTTTGGTATTGTTTTGGAAACACTTAAATGTGTAATTTTTCACTTTTGGACTAAAATGAGAAAAATACATAAGTTTGCATATTTTGGTAATTTCGGCTAAGAGGTATTTTAGACATTTCTAAATTTGATTTTGGGATTTAATATTAAAATAAATAGTCTAAAGAAAAAAATTTGAAATTGAAAAATTCGATTTTTTCATGCTCCGCTGTGATACTGGTAAAACCGTAAATACGCCAATAGTATTAAAAGCTTTGGAATGGCTATTTTTCCAATTTAATCATATTCTGTGGGAGGACAATGGAGCTGCAGACATTTTGGAAAACATGGGGCTGGTGATACTTCAATTTCATCGAGTAATTTACCATGCTCCCTTAGGGGTATCCTATGCGCTGATTTGTGGAGATTACCTCATTTTAGCATGTAAATACTTACATTTATTATGTTGTTTCAGTTATTGTAACCATGATTTTCCTCCATGAGGTTTTATTGAATAAATTATGATAATGGACCGTGTGGAGGATTCGTTTTGCTAGCGGTGGCTAAATATCTAGCTTAATAATGATATTCGCCCATTATAAAAAATTTTTAAAAAAAAAAAAAAAAAAAAACCTCCAACGTCATCATCATCTTTATTTACCATGCGTTCTTTTGTTACAGAGCAGTCATAAAGTGTGTAATTGCATACATGTTTTGAGTTATGATTGAGTTCTTTTCAAAGAACTAGCTATATCATTCAACACACTGATGGACCGAAAATAAAATTACAAATAATTAAGGGCGCTTTTTCGGTGGCTCAGACTTACAGATTATTACCAGAGTAGCAGACGAAGCTACAAGCTATGTTAAGGAATTGAAACTCGTCGGAACTACTAAGCATGTCAGTATGGCTAATGCCGCTGCCATAGAAACAACAGCGAGAGTGAGGGGATACCTGGCGATCCTTGCATGCTTTTCACGAAGTGAGATTGTCAAAACAGCTCCGAAAAAAGAAAAATTGAGAGCTAAGACAAAGGCATGGAACAAGCCAGGCTTATTTTTGAAGATGATTGTTGGAACTAGACTTCCATCAATCTTTTCATAAGGAAGTTTGACAAGAGCTAGTGTTGTTGCTATAGATAATCCTAAAATTAGTTCTTCCAGTTGAGTTGATTTATACAATTTCCTGTACATTATTATATTTGAAGTTTTGCTTAACAAAAAGGTTTTTTCATCTAAATGTGTAGCATCCGGCAATGAAGCAATTGGCATTGATAGGATTTATAGAACCGCGAGAGCGGAAGTGCAAGGTAGTTTCATAAGAATATACATTACACTCCTCATCCTTAATTATTAATATAATATTTTTTCTTGTCGGTTGGTATCTTTCATTTTTTAACAATGTGAATTGTAACTCGTCGAAATTCAATGATTGATACCGGCCCCAAGTTTCCTTTAACTTTCGAGATATTAGGCCAGTTCTAAAAA
This sequence comes from Zanthoxylum bungeanum, assembly GCA_019454045.1. Taxonomy (NCBI): domain Eukaryota; kingdom Viridiplantae; phylum Streptophyta; class Magnoliopsida; order Sapindales; family Rutaceae; genus Zanthoxylum; species Zanthoxylum bungeanum. The sequence goes on along the minus strand of SKCR01019501.1, from coordinate 8,562 downwards.
TAAGGTCATTGTGGGACACAAAAACTGAGCGAACGCATGCTGTTCTAGGCTCGTGGCCTAGTTGGGAGTACAGAGTAGCCCGCGGGGGACTAAACCGGAGAAATAATGGAGTCGCCACCCGGTGTGAACCGGGAAAATGAGATTTAAGGCAAGGCCGCACTCACCCCCCGCAAGGGAATACCTCTCAAACCGTTGGGTTCGGAATGGTCCCTTACTTATGTCACTTGTAATAAAATGATTTGTGCAATAATCTAACCAAGCCTAAGCAACATATTTTTCAAGGATACTCTATTTCCAAGTTCGCATGCATAAATCAAAGGTTCATCTAAGTTAACATGTAACACATTTTTAAGTTAGCATACAACCTATTTGCATATAATCTATGCCCGAATTTGCATGCATAAAGATAAATATGGCTAGCATACAATGTTATAAGCACATTACATTCCATCATAGGCATGCCGGTAGATAATAATTGTACAATCACGCATGAAAGCAAATCGGAATAACGGCGAGCATATAACTTCATGATCATGTTGAATGGATAAATGCGGAAGCATAAGTAGATGACTATCATGTAAACATACATCATGGGAACGAACATGTAATCTTGTGCACACAATAAATGGCTAAACGAGAACATGAACAATCAAAGAGGTAAATGACAAAATGAGTAACCATGCATGAGATGTGATGAAGAATGGTCTGTTTACCGTGGGCGTTCGTGCGCCGTTCATAGCCGCGTTCGAAAGGTAAACAGAAGGTTCGCGTTCTAGTGGCGTTCATAAACGCGTTCGAAGGAACTGAGACAGAAAACATCCGTTCGTGCGGCGTTCTAAAACGCGTTCGAACGGAGTTACATCAGTGACCTCCAAAATGCAGTAAACAACATGACCCATACGTGAACGGATGAATAGATGACACCTAATAAATAATAACGGGCTAAAAGTTGCGGCAAAACATCGTGGTAAATGATCTTTAACCCTTCGAAACAAAGGACCTTTATTCCGACTTACTAAGCCCATGCGCAATGCAACATGATGCATGATTATGCAAGAAGATGACATACAAAGAAAAGCGAATAACGAAATAGAAGGCGCGGTGAAGTATTGTGGTAAAGGTTCTTTAACCCCTCGAAATGGAGGACCTTTAATCCAACTTACTAAGCCCATGCGCATCACATCATAATGCATATAAAAATAAAGACAACGATATCGGACTTCGTATACCCGATTGAACATATCTCACATTCAACTGAATATACATCATCTGGCGCGACAAAGCATCGTGGTAAAGGATTTTAACCTCTCAAAATAGAAGACCTTTAATCGCACTTACTAGGCCCATGCGCAAACGAGACAATACATATATAAAAAGTAAAGACAATGATATCGGACTTCCTGTATCCGATTGAACATATCTCACATCCAATCGAATATACATTATCTGACGCAGTAAAACATCGTGGTAAAGGATTTTAACCTCTCAAAATAGAGGACCTTTAATCGCACTTACTAAGCCCATACGCTAATATCACGATTCATATAAGAAATAAAGACAACAATATCGGACTTCGTATACCCGATTGAACATATCTTCACATTCAACAACCGAATATACATCATCCGGGCGCGGCAAAACATCGTGGCAAAAGATTGTCCCCGATTTAACCCTTACTTAGAGGACCTTTAATCCCACTTACTAAGCCCATGCACTTTATCTCATCATTACATAAACAAATAACAAGCGGAATCAAGTACGAATAATAAACAAATCAAAACAACATAAAACGAAATATGTGCCGTTTACTCAAGTGGTACGTGGAGTTGGTATCCCGAGTAAAGATCATACTACCGTACATTCAGAATCGGCTATGAAATTTAAGTCCGGGTTTCCATCCTATATACCACAAGAGGCGACACATTTTCCGTTTTACTCAAAGGCCACACATACACCATTTCACAATACACGTATTTTCTATCTATTCAAGGGCCACAACACACCATCATCCCACGAAACTCATGCAAATAAGATTCAATAAATAAAAAAAATAGATGTGAAAAGTACCCTCAAGTCTAACCTTTTATGTCGACTTTCAGACTCGCATTTCACGGTGATCGGAAAGGGGAAAACTCTGTAACTTTTCTGGTTCATTGGTTTGCGTTTTCCTTGCTGTTTCGCTACTCACACTACTGTTTTTGCTCCATTTTGCTGCTGCTTTGCTGCTCTATTTCTGTTGTATGTTGGTCACTGCTTTTGGTGTTTTAGGCTACGGTTTTGGGGGTTTTTAAAGGCTTTACGTGCAGTTTTTTAGTTATTATTTTAGGGATTAAAAGTGCAGTTTTTTAGTCACTGGTTTAGGTGATTTACATCACTATTTTTCGGTGATGTGTGATGCTGTATAAGGGGCTGTTTCAGTGGTGTTTGAGGTTGTAATGTTTTCGGCAATGGAGGGGTTTATGGGGCTGTGATTTTCGGCTAATGGTGTAGGAGGAGAAGAGAAATATTTGCTTGCTGTATGCGTGAATCAATAGGCTCTTTTTTTTTCTTGTTGTATGCGTATGAGCTAGAGGATCCAAGGGTTGGGAGAGGTTGGTTTTTTATAGGCAAAAGGGGTAGGGCTACTCCTTGCTTGACAAGGAAAAAGATTTGGCATTTAATTAGGATATGATTTAGTTTCAAACAAGGAAAACAAAAGATTGAGGGGGGGACAAAATTAGTTCAATTTAGGAAGTCAATATATTTAATTTGTATTGTTAGGCATGATATTATTTAAGTTAGGAATACAATATTTTTAATTAGGAATAAAAATATTCTTATTGGGAATATAATTTGTTGATTGATTTTAATTAGGCAAATGATTTAATTAATATTTATTTAATTTCACCATGTGTTAAATATGTGTTTTTTTAATTTGGATGTGTTTTATGGGCTTTGGGGGCTAATTGGGCTTGGGTGTGAGGCTAGCAGCAAAACCAGAAATAACCGACGCCGTTCAAATGCCTCTTCGAATGCTACACACGAACCCCAGAACGCCCGCAATCTGCCTGACGTTCGAAAGAAGTAACGAACGCAGCATGAACGAAAATAGTGAACTTGTGAAATGAATCTAATGACATGCATATTCTTTATTTCCCCTTCCGATGTCCGTTTTCCACGACTTCCGTGACTTAAAAGGTAGTGTCTCTAAATGAGACTCATCATATGGACTCACATGCAAAAATGCAGTGCCTACAGTCGCCCCCACTTTGATGGGACTTGTGCAGTGTGTGACTTTGAACAATCCTATCAAAGTTATGCAATGCATTTTCACTTACCTGGCTCGCCAGCTGCCTCGAACTGAGTTGATGTTGTAGTGGACCTCGATCCTCGGAGGCATCCCAATAGCTGCAACCGACAACGGGGGCCTCGACCCTAGGACGTATCCCAATACCGCTGACAAAATATGGGCCTCGACCCTGGGACGCATCCCAAAACTAACGATGCAGGGAGCCAACGACCCTCGGACGCATCCCAATAACTGCAACCGACAACGGGGGGCCTCGACCCTGGGACGCATCCCGATAACATTGCCAATGTGGGTCACAACCCTGGGACGTATCCCTGAAACTCTCTGGTGATATGGGTTACAACCTTGGGACGCATCCCCAAAACTGCTGATGACGTGGGTTACAACCCTGGGAACACATCCCCAAAACTGCTGATGACGTGGGTTAATAACCCTGGGACGCATCCCCAAAACTGCTGATGTGGGCCTCGCCGCCTAGGACTCATCCCCAAATCTAAAACTGCGCTGAGGTTGCTTTTGATTGGCTCTTCTCTGCTGCTTCCTCTTTTCCTCTTCGAACCTGTGAACACAAAACAAAACAAACACGAAGAGAATGCAAGGTATGTTACGTGTATGCATGCACGAATGTTTTTCTTATTGCGTTGGTTAGGTCTTCTGTCAATCTTCCTGATGACTGCTCGGTCTTCTCTCCCTTAGGCAAAGTATTGCTTCAATCTGTCTACGTTGATCGGCTCGGTGAACTCATTTCCTTCCAAGTCTGACAGTCTCACACTGCTCCATTTCCCATTCCATTACTTCCTACCTATGTAAGGTCCTTCCCAGTTAGGTCTGACCTTTTGACCGGCGTAAACACACACGTAAACGCAAGCGTACGTATCGTTCAAGAAGTATAAGAAGTATCGATCCCACGAGGACTTAAAACCTTTTTGTTATCAATTTATTGGGCCAAATGATTACCAGTATCTAACAGGTTGTTTGATTGATTTGAAAAGGTGACGATTCTAAATTTAAAATGAGTAAATGAAAATTGTTTTAAGGTGTGATTTTAGAAAATCAATATTAAAAACTATCTAGGGTTGTGATTTATTCCAATATTATTTTAAAATGATGAGTGGTTATCTTATAAATTGGGTAAAATATTGATTTATTAACCTGGAACACTAAATTATGTAAAAGCCTCTTCCGATGGTCAATTACAAATATCCAATTTAACCTAATTGAACCATATGTCTATGTCAACCAAATTATCTGGATTCATTAAGATTAAGTTCCAATTATGGCTACCACCCTGCCCAACAGGTATATTCCTATCCTGTAAGGAAATCTATTAAAGGGTTATCTATCCTCAAGGAAGATCGTGGGTTATTGAGTCTGAGGTTTTAAAACCTAAAATCCCTATGTCTAGTTCATTTTAAGTTTACCTTATCAATTTTATTAGTGGCCAGTTAATAAAAAGCATTAAGATTAAGACTCAATAAATAAATCTTTATATTACCAAATTATAATTTAACCCTTATAAACCGGTGATATTGGATTTCATCACAACCCTAGATTACTAACTTAGTTATGACACATAGGTAGGGCTAGTAAAAACTTAAAGACATAAAATGAAAATGCTGAAAAGTAATTGCAGTGAATTAAAATGCTGAAAAGTAAATTACAAATGAAATAAAATGCTAAGGCAAAAGGAATTACTTTTACTACTACTAATTTAGATATCCTCCTAAAATAATATATAAACTTTGTGATAATATTTTACCAACCGACCAATCTGCGGTATCCTGATTAAGTCAAATTAAGTCCAACCAGCCATATAGGTGGTAATATTTGTCCATAATCCAGCCATAAAGGCCGTACCAAAATAAATTTACCAACCGACCATATAGCGGTATTCCTTTATTAATCAGGTTCAAACCAACAGAAAATAATTTACCAACCGACCAATATAGCGGTATTCCTTGATTAGTCAGGTTTAAACCAGATTAAAATAATTTTACCAACCGACCAATATAGCGGTATTCCTTTATTAATCAGAATTTTAAATAGTAATATATTATTTTTAAGGGAGATTAATCTAAATAGTAATAGTAAATAATTACCTTTCACCCTAGCATCGGGAAGTTACCTCCGCATAGTGAATAGTAAAAACTGTAAAATAAGAAAGTAAATTATTATTACTACAAACAGTAATTAAAATTATTACAAAAGTAAAAAGTAAAAAATAAAAGAAAATTCTAGAGAGAGAAACTCCCTAATTACATAGAAGGAGTGAGAAAAGGTGTAATGAAAACTGAAAATTCGCGGCCTATTTATAGCAAAAAAAATTCACTGTTTGGTCACTGTGCGCGCGTCGCGACGCCAAGCAGTTCAGCGTCGCGACGCTGGATTCGTCGACGTGGCACAATGAGAAGGTGACATGTAACAAGGCGGCTGACTGTACACGCGACAATGCACGTTCACAAGGCGGCTAATTCTCAATTATTGTGATGACGTCATTGATGACGTCATGCACGCGTGACGCGGCGGAGGCGACGTGGCGTGACGTGGCGTGGCGGCTGACTGTACAACTGTCGGCACAATGGGATGGCGACACGTGTCAAATTCTGATTGGCTGAGGCTGACGTGGCATGTTGACTCGGTTGACTTGCTGACGTGTCTGATGACGTGGCATGACACGTGGCATGTTGACTGACTCGTTGACCGATGACATGGCTGATGACGAGGCGACACGTGTCAAGTCTGGTGGTCGACAGCATATGATGATGACACGTGGCACGGCGCACGTTAGTAGATTGGATGTGATGGTGACACGTGGCACGGCGCATTTTAGTAAAGTCAAACTTTTCAAATGTGTTGACCCGTTGAAACATGGCGCATTTTAGCAGAACCGGCACACGCTGCGCGTCGCGGCGCGCTGTGTTCCAGCGTCGCGACGCGCAAGAGACGAAAATATCCTGTTGACGCATTTTTGTCCGGTTTTGCCCCAAATTGCCTCCAGTGCTGTCCAAACTTTATTTAAAACAAACTACCTGCAAAATACATAAACACATCAAAACGTTCACATAACTCAAGAAACTATACAAAATGTTAAGTTAAATGAGTGGGAAATAGTGATATAAATACCACTCATCACACCCCCAAACCTAACATTTTGCTAGTCCTCGAGCAAAATACAAAAAAATAACAGAATAAAATTTAACTAAGCCATTTTCGTAGGATCACGGGTGCATTTAGCGTATGCAACAAGCCTTTAAACCCTAGGTGTCCCTAGTGGACGAGTTGTAGTCTCGTGAGGGTTTACAGCAATGATACCCACAAACATTTTACAAAAGTAAAAGGTATTAAAACTAATGCACACAAAAGCAAAAGACAAGCGAAAAAAGAATAAAGAAAGTTAGTAACTAATCAGGTGAAACTTCTACTACAAGTTACTAGTTGTTTTGTTTCTTTCTAAATTACCGAATAAGTAAATTCTCCGATTATTTTTACCTTTCTTCATATACACAGTCAACAAATAATAAACAACTCATTTTTTTTTTGCCCACAACAGTCATAAGTGCAGTTGATAAGAGAGTAATATTTTTGTCCTAAAGTTCTATCAGATTTCACACCCTTTGTAGTAATGGAATAATTTTCTGATTTTTCTGATTTTTTTCTTTGCTTTTCTGAATTTTGACTTTTTATTTATATACAATACCTTCCGTCTATGTAGCGAGCTTTGGGTCGGTGGCTCCCAAACCAGTTGGCTTTAGGGCACCAGGTGCTAAGACACCCCTACGAACTTAATTACTCAGACTTCAGATATAAATATATATTTTTTTTTTTGCAGTATCTTTGATCCATGTAGCGAGCTTTGGGCCAATGACTCCCAAACCAGTTGGTTTTAGGGCACTAGGTGTTAAAACACCCTTACAGACTTAATAACTCGGATCTTAGATACTTTATTTGTGTACATCATTTTTTTATTTATTTTATTTTATTTTTTTTATTTTTTATTCCATAACTATGTATAGATGCTTCCTCCAATTAAACCAGAGCACGGAATATTACAAACTTTTCAATTAGAACTCATGTCTGTATGTTACTATGTATGTTGATAATACCTGTCAATGAGCATATGAAGATTCATTTTAGTCAGTATTATGGAGAATTCACAAATTAAATAATTCAAAATGAATAAACAAAAAGTAACTTATTTCGAAAATAATGGATTGAAATACGTCTCAAGAGTGGAAACTCCTTACTCGGCTATTTCTTACCAATTTCACTTTTTAGTCAAAATAAAAAACAAAAATGCAAAAATATTTTTGTAATTTTTGAAAATTTTTCAATTTTTTTTTTATTTTTCGAAAAATTTTGGACTAAAAATAAAAACACAATACAAACAAGTACTATTAAAACTTGACCGGCGCGTAAACACACACGTATAACGCAAGCGTACGTATCGTTCAAGTAGTATAAAAAGTATCGATCCCACGAGGACTTAATACCTAAGTTATTAATTCTATGAGGTTAAATGATTACTAGTATCTAACAGGTTGTTTAATTGATTTGAAATAGCGACGATTCTAAATTTAAAATGAGTAAATGAAAATTGTTTTAAGGTTGATTTTAAGAAAATTCAATATTAAAAACTATCTAGGGTTGTGATTTATTCCAATATTATTTAAAGATGAAGTGGTTATCTTATAAATTGGGTAAAATATTGATTTATTAACCTGGAACACTAAATTATGTAAAAGCCTCTCCGATGGTCAATTACAAATATCCAATTTAACCTAATTGAACCATATGTCTATGTCAACCAAAATCTGGATTCATTAAGATTAAGTTCCAATTATGGCTACCCCGCCCAACAGGTATATTCCTATCCTGTAAGGAAATCTATTAACGGGTTATCTATCCTCAAGGAAGATCGTGGGTTATTGAGTCTGAGGTTTTAAACCTAAAATCCCTATGTCTAGTTCATTTTAAGTTTACCTTATCAATTTTATTAGTGGCCAGTTAATAAAAGTATTAAGATTAAGACTCAATAAATAAATCTTTATATTACCCAAATTATAATTTAACCCTTATAACTGGTGGTGATATTGGATTTCATCACCACCCTAGATTACTAACTTAGTTATGACACATAGGTAGGGCTAGTAAAAAACTTAAAAGACTAAAATGAAAATGCTGAAAAGTAATTGCAGTGAATTAAAATGCTGAAAAGTAAATTACAAATGAAATAAAATGCTAAGGCAAAAGGAATTACTTTTATCTACTACTAA
>SKCR01019500.1:0-65680 GCA_019454045.1 Zanthoxylum bungeanum | reverse complement strand
CGGTGCAGGTTTGGTATTTAAGAAAAAAATGCGGGTATCCGCTGCGGGTATCCACATACCCGTAATATTATTTTTTATTAATTAATATTTTTAGGACAATATAAAAAAAATATTCATACAAAAACAACTAATAAAACCTAAACCTAAAACATTAATCCACAGTTCCGCACTCCCACTCCCACTCAGCCGCAACCCGCAACCTGCCCAACTGGAGATTTTTTGCATGACTATTATTGTTTTTTTTTAATCACACTTGTTAATAAAATTATAATACAAAAATTTTGATTAAGTTCACATGATCAGAAACGGGAGAAACAAAATAAGCTAGTGTTTGCTGCAACTTCAGTAGCTTTCATGCTTCTTCATTACACTTACACCACTTGAGTCTTGTAAGCATCACTTTCATTACACTTAGCATAAAAATATGACCAAAGGTTAGTGATTACTTTTTAGCTTATTGTCGATTGAGTTGGAAAACTTAGATCATTATAATTATGAAAGGAAGAACTCGTTTTAGTCATGTTTATATGAAAAAATAAACATATGGTACCGAGCCTTTCATATATTATATTATATATGTACTGTATATACATACATTGCATGTTGTATATGTCAAATGAAAAATAAATGTGAAAACTACAGCTAACAATTAAAAATAAATTATTTAATTAAAAAAATATATTATTAAGAACATAAAATAATTCAATATTTTAAAAACCCGCAAAAATCCGTTGGGTACCATTGCGGGTTTGGTAATTTATTTTTATATGCGGTGCGGGTTTGGTAATGAAAATTAAAACCCGCAACGGGTATGGTGCGGGTTTGGTAATTCATTTACATATGCGGGTGCAGGTTTGGTAATGGCAAACCCGCACCATACCCTACCCACTGCCATCTCTAATCACACCAAGCCTGCCACCACGCAATTAATCATCAAAGCCCTGATCCCTCACGCACCTGCCCACCTTCACGCTGCCATCTAACAAGCAGCCTCAGCCACACGCGTCATCTGCCTTACCAACCGACACAACCCCTCTAATCACGTAAACAACAACTCCACGACACCTAGCACTCACAAGCCTCACATTGCACTCAGCTCTCCACGAAACCTAGCACTCACAAGCCTCGCATCGCACTCAGATCTCAACCTCAAGCCTTACACACATGCATAACCCTCTCAACACATATTAGCCCTCAACCGACCAAATTGACATAGCCTCAAATAAATTGCCCATTAACCATGCCAAAACTGTCTCATATTCACCCATATAACAGCCCCCAATACAGCCCCTTCAACTACCGCATAACCCTTCACTGTACTGCCCCGTTTTAACCATCTGAAACTATCCATAAATAGTCCCAAAAAAGTCCCTTAACACACCTGAAACAGTGACCAGAAAATTGACCGAAAACAGCCGCCCGAACAGCGAAACAGTGAGGAAAGACGTCGAGTTAGTGAACCAAAAGGGTTGCCAAAAGGGTTGCGGATCATTCACCTTTCCAACGGACGTGTAACGCCCTTTCTTGGACGACAAAAGAGGTTAGACCTGAGGGCACCTTTTTTATTTATTACATTTCGTTTATTTTTGTTAAATTTAATTCGCATGAGAGTCGTTATTTGATTTGTGTTGTGGCCGTTGGATGAATGGATATGTGTTCTTTCTCGTGGTATATCGGATGGAAACTCGGACGTAAATTCCGTAGCCGAATCCGAATGGACGGTAGTGCGGTTTGTACTCGGGATACAACTCCACGTGCCGCTTGAGAGATACACATGTTTCATTTATCCAATATTGTATTCGAGCATGATTAGGTTGTTAGCATGTTATTTATCTTAAGCATGATTTAGTCGATAGAATTTTCTTTCTTTATGCATGATTAGTTTATTTTTATCATGTTAGGGATTTAAATTATATTTATGCTTAGATTCTTATTTATTTTCCGCATTAGATGATTAATCATGCTCGTGTGATGATTGTATGTTATTGTGTGTTTGCCGTTATGACAACTTACTTTAAAGCATGCGAACTTAGATGTAGGTTTTATTATTATTCTTATGCATGCGAACTTAGGCGTAGGCTATCATTGAGTACATGTTGAGTAGATTCGGTCAGTTTATTGCACAAATCATATCATCACAAGTGACATAAGTAAGAGACCATTCTGAACCCAACGGTTTGAGGTCTTCCCTTGCGAGGGGTGAGTGCGGCTTTAAATCTTTGTCCCGGTTCACACCGGGTGGCGACTCCATGTTATTTCGTACTCCCAACTAGGCCGCGAGCCTAGAACAGCGTCGTCAACATTCTGTGTCCTACAGTTACACCGAAGTGCACTCTCATCATGTCCATCAGGACACGCAGAAGAAGATGAGAATCCATCTTGCTTCCTCACCCAAACTTTTCTAGGAGCCTCTTCCACATGAGAGTTCCCAGACAACAAAGTAAGTTTCTCACTCAAGAATTGAGCTTGTTTGGTTAGTGCAGAAACTTGAGACATTAGATTTGACGAATCAAATCTAGGAGACACACTCTTAGGCCTTCTCTTTTACTTGTGCAACATGAAGCACTTAGGCCTAATGTGTCATGCCTTGCCACAATGATGGCAAATAGGCACAAACCTCGGACGAGAGCGAGGTTTACCCACAACACCTCTAGATCGAGGTTGGGTCACAGGACGAGGAATAAGTGGAGGAATAACATGACTACACTCAACAGGTTTCTTGCCTAAGTCACGTTTAGCTGCTACAGGCACAGCTTGGAAGAAGAAGCTTTATCACAGTTAGGCTCAGAAATAATTCCTAACATACGGTCCACCTTTTTATTCTCACTAGAATATACAGACAATTGGGTTCTAGTATCTTCAAGTTTAGTCTCTAAAGCTAGGACCTTATCAATTAGACCTCTATTCCTCTCCTCCAGGTCATCAACCATCAAAAGGCTTTGCTCAAATTTGGCTTGAGCTTCATTCTTTTCTAGCTCAACAGCTTTCAACCTTTTATTGACCTCTATGTTAGTCTTCTTAATAGCTAAAATCTCATTAAACAGTTCAACATAAGCTACCTGAAGACTTTCCTCATCTACAGACTCATCAAGAGAGACTTCTGAATCAGCATCATTAACCACAATCTCTCTCTCACTAGTCACACTAGTAGTAAAGACAATAAAATTTTTCTTGCCTTTAGGAGACTCATCAGAAGAATAACCACCTTCTGAATCACTAGGAGAGGCAGCCATGGTTTTCTTGCTTTTACCCTTCATATATGTGGGACACTCAGGTCTAATGTGCCCATATCCTTCACACTCATGGCATTGGACATCACGGGATCTACTACCCCTATCTTCTCCAGACTCTTTCCTGCTATGCCTACTCTCTCTAAGCATAACCTACATATCCTTGTTACTGCTATGGCCACTTTTCTTAAGTTTAAGAAATTTCTTAAACTTCTTTGCAAACAATGTCAAATCATGATCCGTGATGGTATCATCATCACTAGACGAATCATGCACAACTTCCTTAGCAATTTTCATCGCAAATTTTTTTGGCTCTCTATAACCAGAAAGCTTTTTCTCATAAATCTGCAGCTTTCCTACGAGTTCATCTAAATTAAGCTGATCGAGGTCATTGCTTTCCTCGATGGCGGTGATTTTGGGTAGGAACCTATCAGGTAGGGATCTCAGGATTTTCCTAACTATCCTACAGGTAGGAATAGTCTCACCTAGGTTAAAACTAGAGTTAACAATATCGTTAATCTCAGCATAAAACTCATCAAAGGTCTCATCTTCTTTCATTCTGGCGACCTCAAACCTAGTAGCTAAATCCTGGAGTCTATTATTTTTAACAGACAATGTGCCATCATGCACAGTCTGCAGGATGTCCCAAGCATCCTTGGCTATCTCACACATTGAGATTCTCCTAAACTCAGCAGAACACACAGCACCATGTATGGCATTAACAGCCTTGCTGTTCCTATTGCTAGCATCAAATTCGTCCTTGGTCCATGTCAATTTATCTTTAGGGGAAGAGACCCCATCAACAACAACAACGGGAGGTTTCCACCTGTGTTCAACATTCATTCAGACCCTCTCATCTAAGGACTTGAGGAACGCTCTCATGCAAACCTTCCAATGTAAATATTATGTTCCATCAAAAAATGACGGACAATTCAAGGTTGACTACATTCCATAGCTAACGGGTCAAGGATCGAGTTCAGGCTCTGATACCAATTGAAAATTCGGGGTTATCCTAAGGTTCTGACCCTATGCGGAATTATAAGCAATAAACATGACAAGTCCTAATTACTGCTACAATGGAATTGAGACATGCAATTACCAAATCAACCAACAATAATAAAATCCACAATATTAATCAATAATAGAAATTGCGGAAAAGTAAATCAATCACACAATAATTTTGGTGACGAAGTGGAAAACTCTTGCGAGTAAAAAACCACTCCGGGTATAGGTTACCACCCGAATCCACTATATAGAGAATAACTTACAGCGATGGTCAAGACCTATGGTGACAACTCCACCGACTCAAGTACCTCAATACTGCAATAACTCAAGGCAACTCCTCAAGCCCGCGACCCACGGTTTTCTTCAGAACCTCTAAAGTCTCTGAGTAGATTATATCACCAATGACGTCGGAACTTCGACTACCAAACTTCCTCCTAAAGAACTCTAAAGGATTAGGGAATTTGGGTTAAGTTGTGTTGAAGGTTTATCAAAGAAACATTCACATCATCAATGAAGAAGACAAGGAGATAAGAAGACTTCAATGGTGGAATCAAAGAGAGTTGAAAGCTTTGAAGGTTTTAGGCTCAAAGGATTTGTGTTTCAACTCTTGGGGTTAATTGGGAGTGACGGCTAAGTGTTTAATTTATAGGTAGGGTGTAAAATTAGGGTTTCACAAGGGAAAAACGCGCCAGATGCGACTGGCATTCGAACGCCACTCGAACGCGAGGCTACTGGAAAGGGTTCGTTCAAACGCCACTCGAACGCAATACGAACGGATGCTCTCTGGAATGATCCCGTTCGAACCCAATAGAGAACGTGACACTAACGTCAAATGTTCAAACCAAATAACGAACGCAGCACCAACGCCAATCGTTCGAACACAACAACAAACGCACCACGAACGCATGTCTGATGCACAGCAGCCAGAAACCAGTCCAATTGCTCCAAGATCTTCATGAAAGATTACAACTCAATTGAACTTGTTTTGTCACGGACACATGCCAATAAAAATGGAACTCACAAATTGAAATGCAAAAACCTACTCAAAGCCCTTTATTCACTGGATTGGTAGTTGCTTTCGGAAAAGCTTATGAGAAACTGTTAAATGAGGAAAAAAAATGTTGTGTCGGCAATGTTCAGACTTGAATTTGTTGCTGAATTTTTTACCGTGATTAGTAGTTATTGGATAATAATTTAAATAATTTATAATCTTAACATTATGAAAAGTTCCTTCAAAAAACATTATGAAAAGCTTATTACAATTCAACTCAGCATTGGATCCAAATTTCTTGTAAATATTAGATACTTCTAGATAAGAAAAGATCATGGAGCTGTTTCACTAAGTGAATTATAGTTGCTCAACTCTGTGAATCATACACAAATCTTTCATAAAATGCAGGGCTTGCCTGCGATTTGCCCAGATTAAAACATACTGTAAATCCATATAAGAAGAAATATTTCAATGATGAAATATAACTAGAACCATGTAAAAAATGCTAGCAATTATGGAGGAGGGCTCATCAGCACACTCTTGATCTGATGAAATCTTCTCAAGCAGCAACATTTTCGAAATATTTCATATGACTAGTCTATTTAAGAACTTTGCGCAAATGAGTTTTCTGGTTTTCCATCATTGCTTTCAAGAGCTTACCTTTCAAAATTTTCTTTCGGGTGACTCGTGGCCATTCAATGGACCCTTTCATCCCTCGAGTTACGTGTGGATTTCCCAAGTCAGGTGAGACAAACTGCCCGGTTGAATCCCGTTGGCTACTATCACCATCTAATGACTTTCTCATTGTTCCCACTCTAGAAATTGTTCCATTTGGAACGCTTCCATCACTCTCATCTGATCTTAGCTGACGTACAGAACACGCCTTCTGCCTCAGTTGTTCTCCTGTGATTGAGCACTCATCACTGATATCTGTATTTGGAGAATGCAGACCAGCATTCCCATTATACATTACTATGCTCTTTGACGCAACTTTGCCTCGGCTAACACTGTTAAGAGAGTGATCGCTTCCTTCAACAGAACATCTTGAACCTTGATCCTCAGCATGTCTAGCCAATTCCCAAGCTCCAAAAACTTCTTCAAAACCATCGTCACAATCAATTAAGGCATTTGAATAGTTTATTACATGGTTACTGTCAAATTCCTTTACTTGACCACTCGCAATGTGATAGTTAGAAGCATCACAAATGGAACTATAATTAGTTAATGGTTCCACTTCCTTTTCCCTTTCATTCGCAGCTTTTCGAAGTTCCTCAAACATTGAGAATACGCTATCTGGTTCCGGAGGCTCATATTCAAATTCCTCGCATTCTTGAATGTTCACTGATTTGATTGCCAGCCTGATTAAATCAGCTTTTCTTAATGCCGTCACATCCAGGGTTGCAGCACTTGACCTTAGAAAATATTCAAGTTCTTCTACCAGCTTATTCATCTGAGAATATTTATGTTCAAGAGCCAATTTTGCATCAACCAGCTTCATCTGTACACGTTCTTCACGCCAAATCTCAGCCAGCTGCAGCATGTTTCTCTCTTCTTCCACCTCTTCGCGAATTCTCGTAGTCTCACTCTTCAACATTTCCTGTTCAGCCTTATCTTCTCCAATTTTTTTAGCCAGCTCATTACAAACTTCCACCAGTAGTTCTCTGGCCCTTTTTTCCTCCTCATAATCTTGCATAAACTGCTTTGCCGATGACTCAGCCTTCGCCAGCTCCTCGACAAATTTAGAGTTGAGAAAATCAATCTGTTTCCGGCTTTTCCGTGCTTGGCTTAATTCATCCTTTAACTCATCAATAATTGCTTTCATTTTATGGTGTTTTCTGATATACCAAGAGTTTCTTTCCTCTCTGAGCTTTCTCATCAAGTTCTCAAATTTCTTCTTAGAGGACCGATGCTCATCTTCAAGTTCACGAATTCTCAATCGAGCCTGCACTAGCTCTGCTTGCAGAGCAGAAACAACAGAGAAAGTAGTAACTTGATCTTCAAGAAGCTTCGCATGGTTGTAAAGCCAATAGGCCTCGGTTGATGTTTTCGAGCAGCCAGGATCCCACTTTGTCACCCCTTCCATTACTGAGTTGGGATGTGGCAAAGAAGATTCATGCTAGAAAAATATTTAAATGAAAAAATCAGACACTACAAACTGATAATTTTAATGCAGGATTAGCCATTATAAGCTGCTAACTTTGCTATCTGCAATACTATTGTTGCCATCAATTGACATACAACACAGACTAATTAAGTTTCATTGCCACTGTGCCAACACAATCAATACAAACACATTTGTCAAAAAGTTCATATAAACAATTTTTCATAGACTATCAAACAAACAATAGCTGAAAATAGTTAAATCCTTTGCCTAACTGGTCATACCAAGTCCAATATTTGAGGTCGCTGAACCCCACGTCCCAACAGATCGAGTTGATTGTCGATCAAAACTGTAGAAAACGGTTGAAACAAATGACATCCTATTGAAATGGAAAGGCATACCTTATGCTGGATCTTATTGCTCAAACTATGACCAAGCAGAGTGTTCCCTGGCAGATCCTTGGTTCCTTCACCATATGCTCTGCCAGTGCAATGTGAGGAAAGCACAATATTTACATGTCCAGCGCGAGGCTGCAAGATTTACAAGGATATAAAATTTTCTAAATGGTCACAGAATCTATAAGTTTAACTTACCAAAATTACATTACATCCAAGTCTTTATTGTGAATGATTTCTTTAAGAACTTGTAATCGAGATTGTAAAAACTAAATGGATGTGTCCCAAAACAACAAATGACAGAAACATTTAAACATTATAAAGAAGAGAATTACAAGTTCTGGATTAATACTGCTCCGTCAAAATCAATCTTTAAGATCAAGAACTATTAGTTGACCCTGATTAATGATTCTTTGAGAATTGCATTCACGAAAATCGTTTCAAACTTAAAAATTGCCTCAAACTTGAAAATTTATCCAAATTAACACATGATTACCAATCACACATGCATGCAAAAGCAAAAAAGAAGGAAAAAAACATAAATCATTGCCAAGAAAATCAACCCATCACATTTCCCACCATTTTTCATCAACCCAACCAAAAAAAAAAGAAAGAAAAAAATTTAACTAAACACAAACCTGAACCCTGAACCGATCACATGATCCACATTTAACTCCATAATCTGAAGCCTCGGCCAACAGACGCAGTTGCCAGAGAGCAGCAGCTAGCTTTCTGGCCGAAACCTCAACAGTACCGCTCCCATTAGCCCTTTGTCTTTCATTAAACTTCCAGCTCAACAGCGGAGTTCCCGGCGTGTTGTACCTCCGGCGACGGAAACAGCTTATTTGGTTGCTGAATTTTCGGCGATGAGGATGCGGAGAGAATGATCCAACAGACGCGTTCATTGTGTTCTATGAAGTGAGTGTCATTTCAGACGCACAGCGCTGGAGAAAATTTAGGACAAAAGACGCTATGTTTACGGAGGCTTTGCCGCGTGGACTGAGGAAAAGGAAAGGAGTATCCGAGTGACAATTCCTGTACCTCTTTATATATCATTGAAAATCGTTGGTGTACTTTTGCGTTTGTTTGGTTGCTTTGTACCATCTTTGTTGTTTTTTTTTTTTTTGAAAATGACTGTTTCGGTATCTTAACCAATAATTTGGATCCAATATTAAATAAGGTAAAAATAAATTAAGATTAAGTTATATTTAAATATTTAGTAATAGTTTATAAAAAGTTTAATAAAAAAAATTAACTCAATATTGATGACGGGAAAAATGAGAAAGAATAACATATCTTCAAGACATTGGACTTTACGTTTCAGAGTTCATATGTGAAGTGATGAGTTTTGTTTTTTAAGTCTAATATGACCAACTTCCTATTTTGGGCTTGCTCATGTGTATTTCTAAGGTACCATGATCACATAATTTACATTTGGCATGAGACATGCTCTAATATGATATCATGTGTGATTACACATGTTATTATGTATGTTAAATCATGTTTCCATGTTAAGATAAGTGGATTATCATTAAAATCCACTAATATCGGATGGTGCATGTGATGTCATGTACTTTGGAATAGCGATATCAATGTCAGAATACGTCTGAAATACTCTAATGGAGTCCTGAATGAATCCTCTTCGGACTAAGTTTAGATATGATTAGACTGATCTCGAAAGTCTTCCACTTTGAAGTGAGATGATCTCACTTTGGGATCCAGGTCTACCTCTCCGGTCAAGTCATAGTTTTCCGAAGTCTTTCGGAAGTCATCATGACTTATATTATCTATTAATATTATAGTACAATAACATGTGTCATCCTCATATTAGACTTCTATCTATTTATAGCAGTTCTACTGAGGAGATGTGCTGAGAAAGATTTAACTGTCGTGACCCCTGACAATAAATGCAGGACTAAATTCTTACACATATAAGTATCAAATCTAAATCTAGTCAACAAAAACAACTATGTTTGTTGTGATACATAAAATCGTGCCATTAGGGTGATTGTATTTTAATTATATTCGAGGACTTAATCACAAATACTCATACAAGCATGATAATTAGTTGGGTATGGTATGAGATTGTTAATAATCATATCCTTAATGTTTAATTTGTCGTTGATCATGTCCCCATTCGCATGAGAATTTTACATATATTTGAATAAAGATATATCGATATCCATACCTGACCTGTCCAACCAACATATATTGAAAATTGTCCCCTTACACGTGTGAGATTATGCACGTGGAAATAGCAAGTTTTTTTTTTAAACGAAATTCCATTGCATTAAAAAAAACACTAAGAAGGAGAAACAAGTTCAGGTGGTAGCAACTTCTTGTAAGAGCCTGGGGCAGCTGGGGGTTTTACCTGCACCGCGGCCCAGAATGGGTGGTTTGGTGGCAGGGTTTCCAACGATTTCAAAAAAAAAAAAGTTCAGGTGGTAGCTCCATCCAAAATGAAAAACATCTAAAATGTAAAGCAAATTTAGCTAAAACATGGGCTAAATTGTTAGCGTGCCTTAAAATATATTTTGATCTCATTTCAACAGTATAGGTGTGGATCTATATTATAAAATATGTTTTTTTCTTATATATCTTTCAAAATATAAAGTATTTCATAAGAAAAATTATACATTAATATTGATCTACAAATTAGAAATTTCAAAATTAATATCATTATTGATACATCTTGATGAAAAATAGTTCAAAATATAACCGTATTCACAAAAAAAAAAAAAAAAAAATTTGGACCGATTTTTTAATCAAAACACATCGATATAATAACACTCATTAGAAAACTTATTATTTGTAAATTAAAATTATGTAATTCTTTTTTCCATAAAATACTTATATTTTGAGAGGTGTTTAATTATTATTTTTTTAAATTTAAAGGAAAAATAACACGTTTAATAAGTATTTTCACTCTCACTTTCCTCACCATTTCCCGAGTGTACACACCAGAGGACTAAATAATAATAAAATTTAGTGGACCTTCTAATAGTTTTCTACTTAAAATACCTCGTTAGGAAATTTGTTACATAAAAATCAACTAATAATTATGAGTGATGATAACTGAGATTAAACATGTACAAAATCATAGTAAAAAATTTTTATATTTTTAATTTAGCATCATAACGACGTAGTTTTGAATATAATTTTATCATTATTTAGTTATAATTTAATCTCCTTATCATTTTTCATAAATGTATGTATATCTACTGTAATTTATTGCGTAAAAATTCGATAATAAGGAATTAACAAATGGATAGCTACCATTTTGGTCGATCGGGCTTGGTGACTGCATGCTATAATACTACTATACATGGTGGAAAATATTAAATTGAAAAAATATATCAAAATATATAAATATTACAAACAGATAGCTCCATTAATAATAATAATTTCACGTTAAATGAACGTGGTGTGTTTTCCTCTCTGTGCATATGCTTCAATCATATAAAAAAAGGCAACTTCCATCATAAATTACTTACTGGCTTTTACCATGCAGTCCAGTCATCAAGATCTTTACAAATGGAGCATAATTTTTTATTTTTTTGAAGGGAATGGTGCATAATTAAAATTGGGTTTTTTTTTTTTGCCACATTAATTTTGAAGAAACAAATGATCGAGTAAAGAGAGCGTTATCAGATGCATAAATTAAAAAGCTGAAGTTATGCTCGATCGTTTCTTGAAAATTTGCTAGTACTTGGAAGTTTTCCATCACATCTCCATAAATAATACTCTTATTTATTTTTCTCTCTCTTTTTTCCCCTCAGAAGACATATAGTAGAATTGGTTTTAAAATATATTAATAAAGCATTCTATCAGGAGTTGAATTTTAGGAAGTTAAATGATTAAAAAATATATATTTATATGTTTACCCACCCCCTTATATTAAAAAAGAATAAGAAAAATATACTCTCTCACTTTTTTTTTTTCAATTTATTTGACCATATATATTGGTCTCTTATATAAGTAATTCTTTGATATCACCGTTAATATGGGTGACATGTTATCACCTACTCATAATTATATAATATATATGAGTTGTTGGAAATAAAATTACTGTTTATTTAGTTTTTTTATTATTTAGTACATGTGGCAATATATTATTGGATTATTGTATCAATGATGTAGTACCACTGTTATATAATATAATTATTTTTTTCTATGGGCATTCAAAATCATAAATATCATAAAATTTGGCAATATAGACTCAATATTTCATTGTGAAACCATTTTTAATTGTATCAAATAAATTGTTTCTGGCAATGTAGTGTTTGGGCAAGATTTAAGTGCAAGTATCTGATAGCTGGTGAACTTTTAAAATGCTACAAGGAATTAAAATTAAGCAATTTTTTTCAATCTATATATATATATTTTGGCTGCTGTTTCACCTGAAAATGCTTGAGATTATATATATGCATTTCTGTATACATCAATAACACATGCAGATGCAGTACAAATCTACCACTTAATTGTCATAATTAAAACGTTTAAAATTCAATAACCAACTCATTAAAATCACAATTTATGACCTGAGTTGGCACAAAATTAATGGAACTACAAGCCATTCTCTCTTTCTCTTTATGAAGTAATATTCACGCTTATATTTAGGGATAATAATGGATCAGATAATATACATGATACTAATATATATATATGATTCATTCAATTAATGAGTATGAAAATTTAACTCATACTAAACTTAAACGTATCAGGCCTCTGCGCCCTCCATACACACAATAATTTTATCTATATTAGAACTATAATATCAATACATGTATCTGACCCGTCAAACTAACGGATATATAAAATTTTATTATTACTTACCTTTCCATATGTAGCAACCCTAATAATCTATATCAACAATATGCGTATTTTTTTTTTATATAAGATTTATAATTAGACCATTTAAAGTTGAACTTACTAGACAATCAAGTAGTTGAATACTTGAATTAAACTAAACACGTGGTATATTTTATGCAACTAATTAGGGTTTGATGACTTGATAGAAGATATAATGTTGCTAGCTATAATTTATTGAATGGGACTTGTGAGGAAAAGATTGACACCAAAATATTTTATAGGTGGCAGGCAGCAGTTGATTTAGTACTAGACATTGTTTTAGGCATACATAAATATCTCAACTTCTTCAAACCATAAATCTTGTAGCAGCTGCTATGTAAATAATTCAAGGTCATCAAGTTTCCGATGTCATTATCATCACGGTCTCTTTCTTTATATTAACTAGCACATGATCCGCAATTTGTACTGATTGATCATATATTTTAGGTATTAATTTTATAAATGTTCCGCGTCTTGTCGATTTTATAATTTAAATGAGATAAATTTACTTATACTTAATATTTATGTCTCATTCGTTTATCCACAAGTTCTCTAATAATATTTGTAATTCATTGTGCAAGAGCTAATAGTCATAATATACATCATGAAACACAGTAAATAAGAAAAAAATCATGAAATAAAAAACTTATATAAATAATTCAAAATAAAATAAAAAATAGCTATAAACCCGAAATCCAAAAATTTGGTTAGGTTTTGTGGGCGATTGCTATTTAGGTTTATTATTTGAATATGATAGTATATTTTTTATATTGTAATAGGTATTTTATTTTAATAACATATTATTCTAATTTTATCTTTAATAATAAAAATATTAATGGTAGAGATATGATATATCTTCGTATTATAATAAATTGTAGAGATTATGTGTCATTTGATGCAATAATAAAACTAAAAAATATTTAACATATATATATATATAATTGAATAGTATAATATATATTTTTGTTATAATATGATTCTTATTTTAATATATTTATTAATTTAATTTTATAATATAAATTATTTTTTTTTGTAATAGGACAATATATTATGTTTTCTTATTTTAATAAAGTTCTTCTAAAATTATAAAATATTTTTTATTGAATAAAAAATTAATTGTAAAGATATTTTAATTTTATAATTTAAAAAATTAATTATGAGATTAATTGTAGTGATTAAGTGTCACATATATTTTTAATTTTACCATAAGATTATAATATATTTTTTATCATAATATATTTATTTATTTTAAGTTTATAATTTAATAATAATAAATCAAAATATTAATTAATTAATTAAATTTATAAATTTATTACTTTAATAGTAAATAAATTATGTTTTTATATTGTTATAGGTTTCTTATGTCAATAATTTATTATTTTAATTTTGTAATTTAATAATAACAAATAATTATAGAGATATTTTAATTTTATAATTTAATAAAAAAATTAATTGTAGATATTATGTTAATTGTAGATAATTTAATGGTATTTTTATTTTTATTGGATAATATAATATGTTTTCGTATTCTAATAGAATTCTTATAAATTTATAATATGTATTTTATTTAATAGATTTATTAATTTAATTTTATACATTTAATATGAAGCTGTCACGTGACGCGATGAAGAGGCTTCAAAATGTTTAACATTTATATGATAGTATAATATATTTTCTTATTTTAATATAGTTCTTATAAAATTATAATATGTATTTTTATTATAATAAGTTTATTATTTAATAAAAAATTTATTGTAGAGATTAGGTACCACATATGTTTTTTATTTTAACTAGAGATTATAATATATTTTATTATTATTATAGATTTCTTTATTTTAATTTTATAATTTTATAATAATAAATTAAAATATTAAATAATTAAATTAAATTAAATTAATAGGTTTATTACTTTAATAGTATATTATATTTTTATAATGTAATGGGTTTCTTATGTTAATAATTTGTAATTTATAATTTAATAATAAAAAATAATTTTAAAATATTTGAATTTTATAATTTAATAATAAAAAATAATTATAGAGATCATGTTAATTGTATATAATTTAATAGTATTTTTTTGTCAATAAGATATTATAATATATTTTCTTGTTATAATCAAATTCTTATAAAATTATAATATATTTTTTATTTAATAAATTTATTAATTTAATTTTATACCTTTAATATGAAACTGTCACTCATCTGAAATAAATTGTCTACCCTATTTATTGGAAAAAAACAATCAAATCATTTTTCACAATTGAATTATGACCAAGTCTTGAAAAATTGGTTGCAAAAAAAAAAAAGACTAAAAAATTAAATAAATATAACCACAAATTTAATAAATATATATATATTTACTTGTTGATCATATATTTTAGATATTAATTTTATAAATGTTTTGCATCTTGTCGGTTTTATAATTTAAATAAGACAAATTTATTTACACTTAATATTTATGTCTCATTCGTTTATCCACTAGTTCTCTAATAATATTTGTAATTCTTTGTACAATAGCTAATAGTCACAATATACATCTTGAAGCACAATAAATAAGAAAAATTCATGAAATAAAAAAACTTATATAAATAATTCAAAATAAAATAACAAATGACTATAAACCCGAAATCCAAAAATTTGCTATTTAGGTTTCTTATTTGAATAGAATAGTATATTTTTTATATTGTAATAGGTATTTAATTTTAATAACATATTATTTTAATTTTATAATTTAATAATAAAAATATTAACTGTAAAGATATGATATATCTTCGTATTATAATAAATTGTAGAGGTTATGTGTCATTTGACGCAATTAGAAAACTAAAAAAATATTTAACTTATTTATATATATATATAATTGAATAGTATAATATTTTTTTTTGTAATATGGTTCTTATTTTAATATATTTATTAATTTAATTTGATAATATAAATTATTTTTTTTTGTAATAGGAAAATATATTATGTTTTCTTATTTTAATAAAGTTCTTATAAAATTATAAAATATTTTTTTATTGAATAAAAAATTAATTTTAATGATATTTTAATATTATAATTTAAAAAATTAATTATAGAGGTTAATTATAAATATATATTTTTTATCATAATAGATTTATTTATTTTAAGTTTATAATTTATTAATAATAAATCAAAATATTATTTAATTAATTAAATTAATAGGTTTCTTACTTTAATAGTAAATAAATTATGTTTTGATATTGTTATATGTTTCTTATGTCAATAATTTATTATTTTCATTTTGTAATTTAATAATAAAAAATAATTATAGAGATATTTTAATTTTATAATTTAATAATAAAAAATTAACCATAGAGATTAGATTAATTGTAGATCATTTAATAATATATTTTTTTATTTTAATAGGATCATATAATATGTTTTCGTGTTATAATATAATTTTTATAAAATTATAATATGTATTTTTATTATAATAGGTTTATCATTTAATAAAAACTAATTGTAGAGATTAAATATCACATATGTTTTTTATTTTAACGAGATATTATAATATATCTTATCATTATAATATGTTTCTTTATTTTAATTTTATAATTTTTAATAAGAAATTAAAATATTAATTAATTAAATTAATGGGTTCTTTCTTTAATAGTAGATTGTATTTTTATATTGTAATAGGTTTCTTATGTTAGTAATTTATTATTTTAATTTTATAATTAATAATAAAAAATTATTTTAAAGATATTTTAATTTTATAATTTAATAATCATTATTGAGATTATGTTAATTGTAGATAATTTAATTGTGTTTTTTTTTTATTTCAATATATAATATAGTATAATATATTTTATTGTTATAATAAAATTCTTAAGAAATTATAATATACTTTTTATTTAATAGATTTATTAATTTAATTTTATTCCTTTAATATGAAATTGTCACTCATCTGAAATAAATTGTCTACCCCTTTTTATTGGGGGAAAAAACAACCAAATCATTTTTCACAATTGAATTATGACTGAGTCTTGAAAAATTGGTTGTAAAAAAGATAAAAAATAAATAAAAAATAAATACAGCCACAAAAACCATTAAATCATTTATAACATTTGTTAAAAATAAACATAATAACATTTTGGCCGCCCCTCTTAGAATTTTAACAAATAACTTTCATTATTATTATTATTATTTTAATTTACAGGCATTTTGGATAATAAATTTGTATATACAAATAACAACATTTATCTTTCAACTGTGTGTGTTTTTTTTTCTATTATGATTTTAATATTATGTAGTAAATCTTGCAAATTTCTTAAAATGATTAATATAATATGTCATTCTCCGCACCTTAAAATCTATATATTTTTCAAAGTAACAAAATTCTTGAAGCTTATCCTTTCATTCTCAGGTTAATTTATTGATTACAATTAATTAAAAGTTCCTCTTCCGGAAATCAGGCTGGTGTGTTCAAGAATAGTTACAAAGGAAATTTAATTTATTGACTAATTAAATATATACATTTCGGGATAACGCTCCCGGGACAGTCCTCCTTCAACCATGGATTTGTTTGGTTACGGGGGACCAAAGGAAAATTTGGTAAGAGACAAAACTACCACAAAATCGACAATAGGGTTTTACGTGGTTCGGCGGAGCGAATCCAACCTACTTCAACAGGCACAAAGTGGGGTATGATTTTTATTACCAAACTGAGCTCAGCCGACCTCTTTTCAATGGGTGGTTTAATGTAACCTAGCTGTTTGCTTATGGTGCTTTTACAAGTAGTGCTTTTAAACGAAATTTTTGTTATGTCCTCTATCAATAAGACTTTCCTTTATATACTAAGAGAAATACAATACTATTCTCATATCTCCATGACATCATTCACTTGAATCTCCGGCTGATTGACGGGCTCTCTGCCCCAAAACTGCATCGCCAAAAGCAAACCTGCCATCTGCCTGCCTGTCAGATCACTCTATTTATACACTGCCACACTCAATAATAATGATGTCAGCCTGTAAAGATCTCAAACGGTGATACATATCAGAGGGAAAAGTCCAAACTATCCTGATCACACGTCAGGCCTCATGTGTACTGCCAAATCGCAAGCTGAACTACCCAAATTGCTTCCGACCTTACCCGAAATATCCGAGTTCATCATCCCGATCCAGGAGAATAGAGGGTACCGAATCGATATACCTGGCTAAAGTGGTCGGTCTAGGCTCTGGTGTTGTCGGTCTCTGAGACTTGAATCATACTGCATCCTCTGGTCGGTCAGATCCGGGAAACCAGATCCGAATACTATGTCTGGCCGAGGAGTAACCAATACCTTCTGAACATTCGTTCTTTCAAAAGGGGAAAATCCATCTTTGCCCTTACTGTACTGTTCAAATATTTCGTCACAAAAATCATCATCAACAATATATATATATTTATAATGCAATATTAAATATTAATAGATGAGTATTAATAAACGAAATGTATGCTGCTGAATGTTTCTTTGCTTCATCGATCCATCATTACATTGATACAGTCATAGAGACAGACACCCACATATTTAAAATCTTCTAGATTTTTTCAACTTTGATACATAGCGTGTAGTTTATGTTTCTTGTTCTGATTAATATTACATAGCTTAAGCTCGCTCACATTCATGATTCAACCACCAAATTAACAAAACTGACTAATCGATATATTTTGTGCTTGCATTCTTTTTCTGCCACCTTTGTAATTAATGTTTCTTTTATACGAAACGAAACCTCCTTTAAAGTGAGCTTCAAATTCCAGAATTGCTATTATTTTAAAAAAGAAAAATCCACGTTCAAGAGTAACTAATTACTTGTGAGTTACCACCCAAAAAAACAAGACTATCTTGAATTTTAAGGACCTTATATAAAATTTTAAAATCGTATATTAAATTCCTTTGTACTTCAGATTAACAAATAATTATTAAAAATCAATTGCAGAAACTCAGTTAAATTGAGATTCTTAATTTTAGATTAAATTTAAATACTCTATCTAATCCTTTGTGTGAGCTATCCCCATAATCACTCATTCAAAAAATGAGTCCATGCAATGATCCAACTTCAATGATAAAAGACTCAAAAAGAATATAATTATCTTTTCTGTAATATTTTGATTGTTAATTAGGTCGGTATCGACATGCCATTAAATTTAATTAATAAAGATTAAGTGCGGGTCATAAGTGTACGTATGAGAAAGGAATCTAGGGTGCAATAAGAAATGAGTGAAAGAGCAACACGTGGGGCAAGGCGGCCAGCGTGCGTCTGTAAAGAAAAATCAAACAAAAGTCTACAATTCCATTTAATAATAGGGTTATGCTAACAATTAAGAACCCATAAAAGGAAAGTTTTGACATTATTTTTATGGGAAATATAAAAAATTATCAAATCATTAATGATTTTTTTTTATTTTTCCCATAAAAAATTTCCTTAAATGGATTCTTAAGGAATGCCCTAAGAGCACTTGTTAGCATTTCCCTTAATAATATCTTCATCGACAGTTTTTTTTTTTCGTTTGTTTTTGAAATTATTAAATCTCATCATCAAATTATTTTGTTCGTATTTAAGTAGAATTGATAAAATTTTCAATTGTTCTAAACTCTTATAAAAAATACATTCACTGGATTCAAATCCAATCTCAAAATGAAATTTTGAACTCCCCGTAGAATCGTTCACAGTTAATCATATGCCATCTCAAAATTCGTTTCAGAGAAAACCAAAAAAAGACTAATTATATTTCAATATTATCCTTTAATTTGGGTAACTACTAACTAGCTTCTATTTACAAACGGAGTCGGGCCAGGCTAACACCGAATCGGCTAAAATAAGCTAATTAAGTTTGACATAATCAAACTTTGATCCCTTCTAGCTGTTTTTTTGGTCAACTAACCAAACTCTTTCTTTTTTTTAAATTTTTTTATTTTAACCCACATCCAGATCGATATAGACAACTACTGCATGATGTTTCTTGGAACATATCCAAAATTTTGTTACCTATATATATATATATAACCCAACTTCATCAACTTAAATCTCCTCTCATCTTCTCAAGGAAAGAAAAAAGTAGCTTAGTTAAACCCATAATGGAAATTGTTTATTTTGTAGTAAAAGCGACGCATCAAAGGATGTGCTGTGGGACGGCGAGGAATATTATTGGGAATCTCCGGCGTCGGCGGCGGCTAAGAAGAAACGCCGGGGGTTAGTAATAAAGTAATGAATAATGAATACGATCACGTGGAAAATGATGTTAATATTGTAGAAAGGAAAATGTTGTTAGATGAAGAGAGAGGATTTTCTTCTTCGTCGCCGGCGTGCAGAGAAGTGAAGTTAAAGCTTACAAGGAAGGAATTAGAGGATTTGGTGCAAGGGGTGGAGGTGAGGGGTTTGTCTCTAGAGGAATTATTGGCAAAGTTGATCAACGGTAATGATCAGTTTCAGGTCGAGTATCAACGGTCCTGGAGGCCCGTGCTACAAAGTATTCCCGAGGTCAACAGTGAATTGAGTTGTTGATGATGATGATGATGATGATGAGCATGAGATGATCGAAGTTTATAGGAACCACTTTGTAATTAATTCTTAATTTGTTTTTAGTGTTACATTATCATATGATATTTTCATCTACTAGAAGTTAAAATGTACAAATATCAGATCAGCCTATGTGGAGTTTTTTTTTTTTTTTTTTTTTTTTTTTTTTTTAAAAACAAAAAATTATGTATATGACTGTAATTTGTTTCACATTTATTGTAAGCCTATAACTTTTCAATGACTTCAACTGCCAGTTCAAATGAGACTCTTTCAAGAATCTTGATCCTTTCTTTCTTGGCTCATAGTCCTAGATAATGTGGGGCAAGCAATTGACCATTAGTTTGTTATATGCAGCTCATTAATGAGCCTATTTCCAGCTCTACAGCCATTTGTGTTCTTCTGGACTGGACTTGTGGGTTGTGGCTGCAGCCAGGCAACCCACCTAGCTCTGCATAAACAGTAGGTTTAATTCCTTCTGTTTAGCCACTACGCAAATTTAAAAACCGGGTTCAATAGCCCTCCCACGAAATATCAGGAAAAAATCTATGTTTTAATCAAACTTAATTCAACACATTTTGTGGCAAAAGAATCAACGAATTAAATTGTGATGGATTTGTATTGATTCGTTTATTAAACGAATTCTAATATTATGATTCATATTTGATTCGTTTATTAAACGAATCGAATACGAATATTCGTTTAGTCATGATTTTATTTAATAAAATAATTTAACACACTTGATTTACATTTAATTATTCATAAATATATACATATGAAATATGTAAATATTTAATTAATATATGTACTAAAAATATCTCACCAAATATCGAAAATATTATTTTTTTCTATGATAATTAGTTATAATTTCTCGAATCTTAATTGAAAATTAATAAGAACTAATAAATAAAATAATAAAATGAATCATAAACAAATAAATGAATCATAACCAAATAAATGAATCAATCAGCTTAAATTCGTATTTGATTCGTTTAATAAATGAATCGAAATGACTCATTTATTAAACAAATCAATTTTTTAAATGACTCATTTATTAAACAAATCATTTTTTTCAAATCCATATTCACTTTAAAACGAATAGAACGAATAAACAAATCATGACCCAAATTACCATTGGAACCGAGACAAAAGCATTCTTTTTCTTTTTCCAATTTCCACCCCTTGCATTTTGTACAGAAAAATTAGAAAGATAAGTTTTTGGTTCTGGATTGAATTGACCACATACATGATGATTTTATTGTTGGGTTTTATTAAACTTTAGAAATAAGTTGTGGGTTTTGTTATTATTGATGATATTTATTTTTATTTTTATTTTTGATTTTGATTTTGTGTGGTAATCTACGATTTTGACAATTTCAATTTGAGATATGTTTAAAGGAAAAATTGTGAATCAATTAAAGATAGTGATAAAGATATAGAGATGAGAAGTTCATGAGACTGGGAGAGGGAAAAAAATGAAAAAAAAAAATTTCATTGAGTTTTTTTATTATAAGGACAATTATGTAAATAAATAGAATTAATTAAAATTTGATAGTTATTGAGATAAATTGAGAGTATCAAATATCAATATTTTTAGTTTATGTTTTCTGAAAATATATCTTTCTTCTTCTTTTTCCCCCTTACTTTTCCCCTGCCTTTACCGTCGCATTTTTCTATGGAGTTTTTTTTGTTATGTCGTAGTGGAAAATTAAATTTTGTAATTGCTAGTAAAATTATTTTCAAGTAAATTTACAAATAGGTGCAATATAATAAAGTTAACATTTCTTGCGGTTAATTGAATAATAATAATAATAATTAATTCTGACATAAGAAAAATAGGAAGTCCAAGGAAAGAGACGAAGATATTTTAGTTAGGAAATAAAATTAAAGGGAAGGGCTAAACTTTTAAGGTAACGACTGTCTAACTATACTTATTAAGAATTTATTTTTGAAAAATTTTCATAAAATATTAATTAATTTTTTTATTTTTCATAAAATTTTCTAAAATTGGATTCATAATAAGTGCACGGACATTTATCACGGGCATGGCCCATTTGTCTGTCACATTTATCATGGGCATGGCCCATCCCATAGTTGAGAACATCACACGTGGAAGACGCAGCTAGCTTACACGTGTCGAGCGGGGCAGTGGATGCAGTTGGAGGATAATTGACAAATGGATCAGGATTTAAAAAGTCAAATATAATTTAAATATTTTTTTATTTAAATTTGGATCTAAAAAGATAATAATGATATCAACTCAAGATTAAAGAACTAATTTTTATTTTTAATATTTTAAAAATATTAACAAATAATATTTAAATTAAGGAATAGATTTTTCCAAACACAATCTATTATAATTTATTTGCCAAAATGTGGTTGGAAGTGGTGGGGGAAGAAAGGAAGGCAGGCAATTGATGGCGTTAATGAGAACAGTAGTTTTATTCCGAAGTTTTTATGTCTAGTGGGCTCCACTGTCTATCGAATACAGCTATTTCTGATTAGGACAGTAAATTAGTAATGTTGTGTCCCCAGGCTTTTACAAATTCATTTAATAACACAATTTTTCCATCTGTTCAGACAAGCCCATGCCTTGAACATCCTTACCATAGTCTAATGAAAATAGTATATAATAATATAACAACATCTTATATCTATATTAAAATATTTAAAAATTATCAAATTTATTTTTAATATAACTACATAAATTATATGTGCTTAATAGTTTGTTGAGCATACATCTATTGTGTCAATAAATTACTTCATTGAATCCCTTTGCTAAGAAATAATAAAGAAATTAAAGCTAAATTTTGAATAAAACGTAGAAATTAGGGATGACGATCAGATGTTACGTCCCTAATCAATTTCATCTTATCTTGAATAAATCTTGTTATGTATTGATTATGAATCGGAATGAAAAAATAATTTCAAATTCTAATTGATTTTTGAATTAAGACGAAAAATTATTTAGAATACCGATAATGGTTCAAGAATTTTATGGCTAAAATTCGAGATGAAAAAATTTAAATCAACTATTTCCTTGTTCAATTTTTTATTTGTGACAAAAAAATAATTTTGAATCCTGATAAATTTATATTCAGAATGATTTTTTATCCCAAATTTTATATTAAATGATACAAAATTTTGATTTCTAATAAGCTTAGCAGAAAATAACGTTTATGAAATGGGTTGAAAAATATGTATTTATTTATGAAGTTAAATTTTTTTTAAACTTAATCTATTATGATACTTGTTTAGAATTCAGACCCCACTCATTTGGAAACTCATTCATGGTTTCTGTACAGCACTCCATTGCTATTTTTTTTTTTTTTTTTTTGAATCGTTGGAAACCCGCGCACACAAACCACCCATTCTGGGCCGCGGCGCAGGTAAAATTCCCGGCTGCCCCAGACTCTTAAAAGAAGTTACACCCCCTGGATTCGAACCCAGAACCTCAAGGTGAGATTCTGGACCCTTCACCACCAAACCATACCCATTGAGGGCCCCAATTACTATCTTTAGCTGTGTTAATCATGTATTTCTATTTTCCTTTTTTTCCTTCTGTTTCATGCCCACAACTCTCTGAATTCCGAGACAGAAACTTGTTAACAGTTCTTTGACTGTTGGTAACACATTTTGCTGTATTATTCCTTTTTCATCTTTACCTTTTAACTGTTTTTGTTTTGTATTTGAGTTGAAAGAAGGAAATTTGGAGGAATGAGTGAAGGGGTTTCTCTTGTGCTCAGACTGAATATGGTTCTTGCAGTGCTGTTTCTGCTGCTTCTATGTTAGTATTTACTATTCAGCTCTTCTTTTCTTTTCTTTTTTTTCCCTGTTCCTTTTTTCTGGGTTCTATTGATTTTGCCATTATCTGTTTGTTATCTTGTAAAATTTTACTGTGATTTTTAGCTCCTTTAGTTATGTAATTAGTGTTTGTAAGATGGGGTTTCTGTTTCTGGTGCTTGAAAATTATTGTATAGTGTGTAAAGCTCCTTAGTTTTAGTTATTGTTATCTGTAATGTGGAGTATGTTTTAAGTATTTTACCTCAGTTCTCCAAGATTGGAACTGCTAATTCTCTTACTGGTACTGGCTATCTTAATTAAGTCAATAAATTAGCTTTCGTTTTAAGCTTGTTCTTAGTTGAGCTTCCTTTAATATCCCCCTAAAATGAGAAATATAAGAAAAGAAGTTAAGGTTTGGGGCGGTGCTTAAAATGTGAGATTCTTCAATGTAAATTGCAACTTGAACAACAGCATATGTGTTAGTAACTTGCCATGGCATATCTTGGATTCATTTGTCTCATCACATTAATTTATGGCTTACAAACATATCAAATTCTTATGAGATCATTCCCAAGAAGACAGTGCAGTTGTTTTTGGCTATAAGAGGTCAATGGTTTGAATCTCTCTAGCACCAATCTCGGAAGGGGATTAATTTAATTCAGGGTAGGTTTCTAGAGTATTACTACTGTCATCTTAGAAATTTTTTGTGTTGTTACAGGTTTGTATGAATCTTGTTGCAGTTCAATATATAATCCCAAAGGTCATGTTGCAACACACAGGCGAGTGAATGATCTTTTACCTGAGATTCCCCCTAGTGGGGCTCCTCAGCCATTTCTTCCTCTTCTTGCACCTTCTCCATTGGCACCCTTCACAAATAGCACCGTCCCCAAATTATCAGGTTTGTTTTGTAGCCTAACAATGCTTGTTCCCAGAGCCCTTTGGCCTGAAATTTGTACTTACATTTTGCTCTTGGCGCTCTCTTTGTTTACAGGACACTGTTTGTTAAACTTCACCGCCGCTGAAAGTTTGATGAGCATGACTTCGATTGATTGCTTTTCTGTGTTTGCACCAGTATTGGCTAATGTTATGTGTTGTCCACAGCTGGAAGCTACTCTTATGATTCTCATTGGTCAATCCAGTAGAAAAACCAACATGCTTGCTTTAAATGGGACACTTGCCGAACATTGCCTCTCTGATTTTGAGCAAATTCTGGTGGGCCAGGGTGCTGCTGATGATCTCAAGATGATATGCTCAATTCGTCCATTGAACCTCACTGAAGCAACTTGCCCAGTCAAGGATGTTAATGAGTTTGAGAGCAATGTGGATTCTTCAGAGCTTCTTGCTGTCTGTGAGAATGTTGATCCTGTAAAAGAATGTTGTGACCAAATTTGTCAGAATGCCATATTAGAAGCTGCTACCAAAATTGCATTGAAAGCCTCAGATCCTTTGAACATGGAAGGGCACAATGTGTTATCTGATCACTCAACTAGGATTAATGATTGTAAGAACATTGTCCTCCGGTGGCTGGGAAGTAAACTCAACCCCCCTCGTGCAAAGGAAGTCCTGAGAGGATTATCTAATTGCAACGTCAATAAAGGTGGGTTTGGACTTTGGAGTGTAATGTGGAAGTAAAATTGTAATAACTTTTTGATTTCCTCGCTTTAAGCTATTCTTTTCCCCTTTCCTTGATTGGAAACTGATAATATAATACCTGGGACTGTCAATTATCAATGGTAATTTATTCATCATGTGACTCTAACCAACTGGAAAATCCACACAAGACCCAAGTGCAGAGTCACGTGATGAAGAAATTACCATTGTTAATTGACAGTCCCAGGTATTATATTATCGTTCATTAAAAAAATATCTTGACTCTGAAGCAGGCACATTCCTACACTAGAATTATTTAGATGTATAGCAACACGGTTAGTACGGGGCTATTGTAGGCTTTTTGATTGTCTCTCTGTGTCTTATTCTCTATTGGAAATAACCTTGTTAGTATTTGACACCATGCGGTTCATCATCTCGATGCATCCGGCAGTCATTGATACCCTCAGAATGCTAGCTGAACTTTATTTACTGGTTTTTGGTATTTCTTCATCTCTACATGCTGGATTAAGTTGTTTATGATTCCTCTTGTTTTCTAGTTAGTTTGTGTCCGTGTATGTGTTGTTTTTTTTACTATTTAGTATTCATGTCTGCTCTGCACATTTTTCTCTATTTGATTTCATTCACTGATGCCAATCCTATTTTATTCTGTTTTCTGGTTCAGTTTGCCCCTTGACTTTCCCAAACACAAAGCACGTTGCAAAGAGCTGCGAAAATGAAATAAGTAACCGAACAGCTTGCTGTAATGCCATGGAGAGCTATGTATCACACTTGCAAAAACAGAGCCTCATCACTAACTTGCAAGCTTTGGATTGTGCTACATTACTAGGAATGAAGTTACAAAATTCAAATATAACTACAGATGTTTTTAAACTGTGCCATATAAGCCTCAAAGATTTCACCCTACAAGGTAGTACTAATTCTGTTTAACAAGCAACTTGATGAGAAAATTGAAATATTCCTTTGTCAGACGCATAAAGCTGTTACTAATGCATAATTATTTTGTCACCTTGCTTTTCTGATGTGATACTGGGAATTGTTGATATGAATGCAGCTGCTGGAAATCAAGGTAAGATACGTTGTTCATATTACGGTTTTGTTATTCGATATTACTTCAAATTAACAAGATCAGTAAAGTTCTTTCTCCCCTTTGGTTTTCTTCACATCTGTCATCATCCAATTATGTCAGCAGCCCCTGCTCTATCTCTATCATTTACAACTGAAAAGTTAAGTTCTGTTACAGTTTATCATTGTACTCGAGTCGCTTTTGAATCCCAATCCCATTGCATGTTGTCTTCATGAGACTGCTAGAGATAATATTCTCAGACCTGTTTCGGACAGAACTAATTTCCCTTGGGCATAATTTCTTGTTTTCAATATACTTTTGTATGGGACCTTTTATACTACTAGAATTTTTTATTAAGAGTTGTAACTTGCATATTTTTATCGTTTTCTATAACAGAATCTGGATGCCTCCTGCCAAGCTTACCTTCAGATGCAACGTTTGATAAGTCTTCAGGGATTAGCTTTATTTGTGATCTGAATGACAACATTCCAGCCCCATGGCCATCTTCATCTCAATTACCAACTCCATCATGCAATAAGACATGTATGTCCTACTTACTGATAATGAATTTCCCACCAAATGGGATACCCAATATTTGGAATGCACATGATTTAAAATTACTATCAGCTGTTTTTAGCTTTTACTTTTTCTATTGAAATTTCTTTTTGATCTGTGATGTGCAGCTGCCAGAATTCCAGCACTTCCTGCTGTTGCATCTGCTCAAAGTGGTAAGTACATTAGAAAACTTAACAATGTTTTTTAAACAAAATAAGTCGGCATTCATTCTGAAGTTGTGACTTGGTTCTTTTGGGAAAATCAAGAAAGCTTAAGAAAATTTTGTACACTAGTGAGTAGTTATATTCTCCCCGCTCACGGTCGGGTGATTTGGCAGCGGGGTTTCCAACGTGCACAATTAGATAGAGGACAAACCCTGCATACAGAAAAATTTGTGGAATCAAATGAAATAATGATTGTTACTGAATAATTCCTCGTGCTTGACATATTGTTGTCATGCGTTACAGGTCTTTATAATGAAGATTTGAAATTTTATCAGCTCTTTGCTTCGTCAGCGATTCTCTGGATGCTCATATAGCCATATAGGTCATTCTTGCTTCTCATTTACATTGAGAGTTTTTCGTATTAGCAAACACGGATCTCTCAGGTAGGTCTTACAAATGAAGATAACTGGACAAGACAGTTCTGTTGTGAAAACTTATTATATATCATCCAGGCCTGACCTTCCTTGGTTCATTTGCAAGAGAATCTCAACCGTGTTTTCAAGTTTGTGTTTCAGGTTGTATAAATTATTGATTCTTACCTATGGTTCTCCATTTTTTTTTGTAAAGTTCTATCAGTGAAATGAAGTAAAGTCGTACTATTACTATTTATTATCTATTTCCACTCTGCCGTGAAAATTTTGTACCTCGTGCTTTTTAAGCTCATTTTCTTCCCAGGACATTGTAGATTAAAACTTTCAAACCGTGGTACGTGAATTAAGAAGCATCGGTTGTTTCATTGATTTGTTTAGTTTCTTGTAGAGACTGATTAAAACTATCACAAATATGGTAATTACACGGTTATTTCAGTTCGAATATAAACTTAGTATACGTTGATACTCAAGCGTAGTTACGATAAAATTTAATAACATAAAATTATCTATCTATTATATGTTTTCCCTAATTAGTAGAGATATATTTTCATACCTAAAACTATTTATATAATACATGAGGAATTACCGGATCGGTATACTCTTCTCATCATAATCTATTAGTCGGTCAATACATATTCTACATAAAATTGAAAAATATAATACAAGTATTATATATAAAACTTTTACATCAACCAACAATCGATCTAATATAAACAAATCGCGAAAGGATATAAGAGTTTGAGTTTGAACTTTGAGTATATTGCTCAATACTCCTATATACAGGAGAGGATACATATATTACACACACAAAAGTTTAACAACTTTATCTCTACTGCATATTTGAAAGTTAACACAACGATATCTGATATAACAAATTGACTACCAAATCTTCAAATCTCGGGTTAAAAACACATTAACACAAATTGGAATGGGCTATTATGGGGGGGGGGGGGTGGGGGGTTCCTGCTGCCCTAACACACGAGGTGGTATGTGTGGGACCAGCTGCTGTGAGAGAGGTGACATATACATCCGGTACATATATAATTTTTCCTAACACACAAACAGACCGTAGCATAAGTCACTGTCAAAAGCCCTAATCCTTGATAAAAATTCATGACCCTCAATCAATTTATTTATTTTTTTATTTTAAAGAAAAAGGGAAAAAATAAAGAAACAAACTCAATCCAACTAGCCTTCATTGTTTAACTTTCTAATCACCAAAATCAAAACCTAATAAAATTTTAAGACACCAATTTGTTTTAAAGACTTATTTTGACTTAATTAAAGACTTTTATTTTTAAATCGCTTAAGATCACCTAAATTTCAGAGCCGAGCTGTTGTCAGCGGCTTTTTGGTTGAAAAACTAGCCTAGGGTTTCTTTTTGAGTTTTGGTTGAGAGAGAATTTTTTATGAGCACCATTTATTCTTGCTTTGAATTTGAGAAGACATTTCACTAAAGCCTGGGATTGGGCATATCGAGTACAAGTGATCGATGCATAATAATATCACCTGTGAAATTACTTGCAGGACGCCTGCTGTGAGATAGACATCCGACACATGATATACCATCTCGACATTTTTGCTAAAGAAGAAGACATTATTCTGTTTGTTGAACAGTTGAAGTGATATATTGCATAGTAAGATAACACGTCAGCTTGTACATTACGTTTCATGCCTGATTCTTGTTATAGCTTCATGAATTTTTTTAAAAAAAAATACTGTTCTTTTAAAATATTCATGATAGTTTTGAGGCCTACTCCTCACCCCCCACTGAGACATCCCCCTTATCCGCTTGCATATTTTCAATTTTGCCCCTTAATTGTAGAAATTCCTCCCTCAACAAACCGTTATACCCCAATACATTTAAAATAACATATTTTTTTTATTTTATTTTATTTTATTAATTTTTTATTTTTTTATTTTTTTATTTTAAAATTTATATTTTTTTGTCTAATATATAGATACTACTTGTTTACCCCTTTCTACGATACGGTATACAAAATATACAGAGAAATTGAGATTATGTTTATTTTAATTTGTTTATAATGAAATGATTTTTAATTTTTTAATTAATGCTTTTATTTTTTAATTTATTTGGTATTTCATTTTCCATTAATAAATGATTTTATTCTTCAATTTATTATGTAGTTTTCATTTTTCATTTGATAGATATTTCATAATCATGATTCTTTTCAACCATTAGATTATAATGAAATGATTGAGAGCGCCAATAAGCCACATAAAGATAGCCTTTAGATATATTATCTCCTCTTAATCCTAACTATCTGTACAACTCCTCGTTCCCCCAAACCATTGTGCTTATAATATAGATTTTTTTATTTGTTTAATAAATATTACAAACAAATTTCCATATTTATTGTTATTTATTTTGTGTTCATTTATTTATTTAATTTTTGTGATTCCTTTTTAATTTATTTAACACTACTTATGTAATATACAAATGTTCGTATATTGAATCAAATATATCATTGATTATATTTGGTAATTTTTTTTTTATTTATACATTGTATGGGCCAAATTTGGCCAAGGGTAAAACTGTCTTTCACCTTAAGCCCATCAGCATGTTAGGCCCGAAAATAAGACCAAAGCCCAAAGATTATGTATTATTTGATTACAATTATCATAAACTAATAACCACTAACCACTTCCACTTA
This sequence comes from Zanthoxylum bungeanum, assembly GCA_019454045.1. Lineage (NCBI taxonomy): Eukaryota > Viridiplantae > Streptophyta > Magnoliopsida > Sapindales > Rutaceae > Zanthoxylum > Zanthoxylum bungeanum. The sequence goes on along the minus strand of SKCR01019500.1, from coordinate 35,305 downwards.
ACTTAATCTAGCACTAAACCCCACCACTCCACTTAACCTAATTCTAGCACTAATCCTCACTTACTCCAAAACCATTACCAAATACACCAACATTAGATCATGTTTTATCTATAAATATGAAAAGAATACGGGAAGAAGTCATTCAAGTCTCATTTCTCTCACCCTAATACTTCATGCTCTCAATCCTTAATCCCCTCATATATTACACGGCTCTCACGGCCAAACAAAGGAAGTAGAGGTAATATTCAACTTGCTTTCCCATTTTACAAATTATATTCCTGCCACTGACTTGGGCGTCGGAGTGTACCCGGTATCCACCACACCGGTGGTAGCCTACTCTCGTCCACTCTACTTTGTTTTTTGCAGGATTGCTAGTGCCCAACTTACAAATTCTGATTGGGGACCCTTGGCGAATTCCGGAGTCCACAATTTGGCGCCCACCGTGGGGCCCTAGCAATAATTTGCAGACAAAGGCTTTCCACCCTACAAACACTCACTGCTTAGTCAATCATGACTTCAAGCAATGAACAAACACCTGATCCAGTGGCATCACAATTGGCCATACTACAAGACAGATTGAAAGCTTTGGAAGAAGAGAATTTTACCTTTCGTAGTTCCAACATAAACCTCCAAAAACAATTGGAACTACTTTCATCACCCACACAGCTTCACAATACATCAGAACAACACAACAACCGGATCACTCCAGCTAACCTTCAAGGAGCATTTGACGAAACAACAGACGACGTTCCATCAAATGGTGAGAACCAGAGGAACTTACCAAGTTCACCAGTCAACCAAGCCCAGCAATTGTCGTCACACGAGAGAAGGAAATGAAAGAATTTAAAGAAGCTATTATGTCCAGTCTACCAGGGGTGAAACTCCCAATGAAGAAGAGTAGAGCTGGAACCATTTCAGATACCCCTTTCATTGAGACGATAACATCTGTTGAGCTACCACGGAAGTTCAGCCCACCAGACATGAAGTTATACGATGGATCCACTGACCCAGACGACCATGTCATTCATTATAAATACAAAATGATGTCAACAGGCTTAGCTCCTCATCAATGGGAAGCTGGAATGTGCAGAGGATTTGGAGAAACTTTGGGTGGTCCAGCTCTTACATGGTTCATCAACCTACCATACAGATCCATCAAATCTTATCAACAATTAGCAGACAAATTTGTTGAACATTTCGCCAGCTCTTGCAAACTTGAAAAAACTACTGATGATCTTAGTGCCATCCTACAACGGAGGGGAGAATCATTGCGAAGCTATGTTGCTCGATTCAACAAAGAAAGAATAACAATCCAGACCTTCATCAACCAACAGCTGTGGAGGCTTTCAGGAACGGGTTACTTTGTGAAAGTGGACTCTACAAAAAGCTGACCAAGTTTCGGTGCTACACGATGGACCAGGTTATGGCTCGAGCACAAGTTGAAATCAGGTGGGAAGAAGATAAAAGGAATAAAGAAAAGACATTTCCTCCAACATGCAAAACGAAAGAACAGCCCATTCTACCAAACGACATAAAGAATTTACAAATGTGATGCCTAAGCGTCATTCGGAGAAATGGAACCACCCAAGGAGAGAACATCAGCCCCACCAAAAAGGTTTTGATCAAAGACCTCCATCATACAGAGCTCGAGAAACAATTCCGATGGAAAAACCCAGACTCCCAGACTACAATTTTTCTATATCTCCGGGAGAGTTAGTCTTGGTACTTAAAAAGATGGGAAATGAAGTAAAGTGGCCACCACGCAACAGAGAAAGTTTCAAAAATAAAGACACAAACAAATGGTGTGAGTTCCATCGAGACTACGGCCATACAACAGCTGAATGTGTAGCATTGAGGTTGGAAGTACTTGAGTTGTTAACAAAGGGTTTTTAAGGGATTTACTTACGGAGAAGGGGCAAGCTACTTTAGCTCAGAGGAACGAGAAGGATGGACATGGGGAAGCACCAATTCAACCTCCACCAATTGATAACACTGTGAATTTCATTTCAGGAGGATCAGAGATTAGTGGAGTATCATATTCAGCAGCCAAACGACATTCCAGAGCGATTGTGTCAAGCCTTCAACATTCCACGACGTCTTTAGAAAAAATGTTTACAAACCTAATAATGGAGTTTCCAGACGACATCAACTCTGGTAGCATGAACCCTCATCATGACGCCTTAGTAATCTCTCTACAGGTGGCAAATTTCATGATCAAACGAGTTCTGATAGATACAGGATCCTCAGCCAACATCATCTTTACAACAGCCTTGACAGACATGGGAGCTGAATTAGAGAAAGTTAACAAAAGGACGACTGTGTTGATTGGATTCAGTGGTGAACAAAAATTTACTTTGGGAGAAATAAGCCTTCCAGTCTACGCAGGGGGAATCAACAAAATGACAACCTTCCTAGTCCTGGATTGTCCTTCAGCCTACAATCTAATTATTGGGAGGCCATGGATTCATGAGATGAGGGCAGTATCGTCCACCTATCATCAAACTCTAAAGTTTCCTACAAAGTGGGGAATTCAAGAGATAAGGGGAGATAGAGTTGCTTCCAGAGGATGCTACCAAACAACAATGAAGGCAAAGGTCCATTCAGCATAGCAATTACAGAACGAACCTCATTCGCAGGAGCCCACACTTCCAAATATTGAAGAATTGGATGAGGTTCAAATCCATGACAAATATGCAGACCATAAAACTCAAATTGGAGCAAATCTAGATCCCAGACTACGGGCAGACTTAAGTGAATTTTTGCGAAAACGACATGACCAGTTCGCTTGGTCGCATGAAGACATGACTGGGATTGACCCCAGCTTGATTACTCATCAACTCCATGTGGATCCAGACTACCCTCCAATCAGACAGAAAAGAAGGAAGTTTGCCCCAGAGAGAAATCAGATCATTGATGAAGAAATCCAAAAATTGTTACAAAATGGTGCCATTAAAGAAGTTCAATTCCCAGCCTGGTTAGCCAATGTGGTGGTGGTACGAAAGAAGAATGGAAAATGGAGAGTTTGTATCGACTTCACAGATTTGAACAAAGCATGCCCAAAATTCATTCCCATTGCCTCATATTGATCAAATGGTTGATGCTACAGCTGGACACGAATTGCTAAGTTTTATGGATGCATATTCTGGGTACAATCAAATCCTTATGCATCCAAGCGACCAAGAAAAACAGCTTTCATGACCAATAGGGGCATATTCTGTTACAAGGTAATGCCCTTTGGTCTCAAAAATGCAGGTGCTACATATCAGAGGTCAATAAAATGTTCAATAAAATGTTCTCACAACAGATTGGAAAAACAATGGAGGTGTATGTAGACGACATGTTGGTGAAATCATCGAAATCTGATCAGCATCTGCAACACCTGGAAGAAGCATTCAAGGTGATGAATAGGTATGGGATGAAATTGAATCCAACAAAATGTGCGTTTGGAGTTGCTTCTGGGAAATTCTTGGGATATGTCGTTACACACACGAGGGATTGAGGCAAATCCAGATCAAATCAGGTCCATACTTGAAATTCCTTCACCAACCTGCCCAAAGGAAGTCATGCGACTAGCAGGGAGAATTGCTGCGTTGAATAGATTCATCTCCAAGTCGACAGACAAAAGTTTTATGTTCTTTTCAGCCATTAAAAAGACAAAAAACTTTGAATGGACTCCAGCCTGCGAACAAGCTCTGAAAGAGCTGAAGCAGTACTTAACATCACCACCATTGTTGTCAAAACCACTCGACAATGAAAGGTTATTCTTGTATTTGGGAGTGTCAGACCAAGCAGTGAGCGCTGTTTTGATTCGAGAAGAGAATGGCACCCAACTTCCAGTCTACTATGTAAGCAAAGCATTACTTGATACGGAGTCACGTTATTTGCATTTGGAAAAATTGGTTCTTGCCTTGGTAATGTCAGCCAGGAAGCTACGACCATACTTTCAAGGGCATCCTATCACAGTCTACTCGGAGTACCCCTTGAGGAGCATACTACACAAGCCAGAATTGACTGGGAGATTAACAAAATGGGCTGTCGAATTGGGAGAACACGACATCACTTACCAGCCCAGAACAGCAATCAAATCTCAAGCCTTGGCTGACTTTGTAGCAGATTTCAGTCCAACTCAGAATCCCTTGGAAGGTACTGAAGTCAATTCAATCCAATCAAATTCACTTTGGAAACTTTCAGTCGACGGTTCTAGCAATAAGAAAGGGTGTGGCCTTGGCATAGTGATCACTACTCCTGATGGGGATATACTACAACAAGCAATCAAATGTGGATTCCGAGTTACAAACAATGAAGCAGAATATGAAGCTTTGATAGCAGGAATCAGCTTGGTCAAAGAGCTTGGGGGAAGAAGAATCGAAGTGAAATCAGACTCCCAATTGATAGTGAATCAGCTCCAAGGTTCATATCAGGCACGAGACCCTCAAATGTTTTCCTACTTGCAGAAAGTTAAAGAAGTCCAGGCGACATTTCAAGAATTCAACATATCTCAGGTTTCAAGAAGTGAAAACACTCAGGCGGACGCGTTGGCTACCCTCGGGTCGACGATGCATGGGGACAAACTTCAATCAATTCCAGTAGTGTATTTAAATTGGCCATCAATTTGGAAGGAGAACAAGGAGATTAACACCATCACTTCAGACGACTCATGGATGACACCAATCATGAAATACTTGCAAGATGGACTGCTTCCAGAAGATAGAAATGAAGCAAGAAGGATTCAAAGGCAAGCAGCAAGATTCACCATATTTAATGGACAACTATTGAAAAGGTCGTTCTCTGGACCCTACTTGAAATGTCTTACTCATGATCAAGCACAACATGTACTATCAGAATTGCACGAAGGAGAATGCGGAAATCATTCTGGAGGACGAAGCCTTGCCTCGCGCCCCATTCGACTGGGTATTATTGGCCAACTATGAGAATTGATTCAGTCAATACACGAAGAAGTGTGAAAAGTGTCAGAGATTCGCTCCTATTCCACATCTTCCACCAGAAAAGCTGAATCCTATCCTATCCCCATGGCCGTTCATGAAGTGGGGTATGGATATTGTAGGGAAGCTACCAACCGCCCCTGGACAACGAGTCTACATGCTAGTCTTGACAGATTATTTTTCAAAGTGGATTGAAGCGGACTCCTTTGCCAAAGTACGAGACAAAGAAGTTCAAACATTTGTCTGGAAAAACATCATATGTCGTTTCGGCATTCCCAAGGAGATTGTAACAGATAATGGCTCCCAGTTCATTAGTCGACATTTTCAAGACTTTTGTAAAAATTGGGGGATCAAGTTAAGTTTTTCAACCCCACGCTTTCCACAAGCTAATGGGCAAGCCGAGTCTTCTAACAAGACACTTTTGAATACTTTGAAGAAAAGATTGGAGAAGGCAAAAGGATCATGGGCAGACGAACTTCCTGGAGTATTGTGGTCCTACAGAACGACCATCCGTTCTTCGACTGGAGAAACTCCTTTCTCTTTGGCATTTGGAACAGAGGCAGTAATTCCAATCGAAGAAGCCATTCCTTCTCTACGCTACCAGTACGCTGGTGATGAGGCAAATCAGCAGTTGATGTATATGAATCTAGATACAATCGACGAAAGACGTGAAAAGGCGACCATACGACTTGCATCTCATCGGCAAAGAATGGCGAGATATTTCAACAAAAATGTCAGAAGCAGAACATTCAAGGAAGGGGATTGGGTACTACGAAAAGTTTTTCAAAACACAAAAGAAGTCGGAGAAGGGAAGTTGGGACCAAATTGGGAAGGGCCATACATCATCACAAGAGTTGTTGGACACGGAGCCTACAAATTACAAACAATTGAGGGGAGACAAATTCACAATAGTTGGAATGCAATTCACCTTAAGCAATTTCACCGGTAATTTAAGCGTGCATTTATTCATATTTTAAGATTCAGAGTAATTTTTCTACTTTATGTATTGTGTGATTCGACTTAATAACAAATTTCATTTGAAATATCATCCCAAAATATCATTAATCATTAAAATTGTTCTACAAAAAAAGTTAAATTAAAATTACAAAAGATTCAAATTTCTGGAGTAGCTTCTTCCTGAATACATTCAGCAGCAACTTCAGGTGCAGGAATTTCTTGAACTTGAGTAGTCGGCTCGATTTCCATTCGACTAAGTTCTTCATTCTTCTTATCCGCTTCTTGAACTTCAGCCGCGCTCCCTCCCCTTCAATTACTTCTTTTTCTGCCACTTTCGAGTCGACCTCTTCGCCTTTCTCTTCTACATCACCCTCGTCTGAAAAAGAAACTCCTGCCAATAGTTGGTCATATTGCTGAATCCATTTCTCAGGCTCCCAAACTCCTGTCTTCCCATCAAGGAAATCCTTCATCAGATGACTGCGTTCTTTCATCATAGATTCAAGAGCGATCCCTTCAAGATTCTCAAGTAATTCTTCATTCTCCTTCTTCACATTCTCGAACGCATCCTTATAGCCTTCAATCGTAACCTCAGAAGTCTCCTTTTCCATCTGAAGTGTTGCCTTCACTTCCTTCAACTCCTCCTTCTCCAATTCAGCATTTCTTTTTTCAAGCGACTTCTTTTGGACCACTTCCTTTTTCATAGCCGCAAATGATTTATCCATCTCTCTCTGTTTCTTAAGATCGACATATCGTTGCATATGTAGACTGCACTCCATTGCCTGGAAAAAGGATTTGATTAGAATCCATTCTACAAATTATTAAGAAATTTCTATCTACTTTCTTACTTGGTAATTTAAAGCCGCAGCCTTTTTCATCGACTCGACCGGGCCAATCTTGGATAACCTCTGTTCATCCTCCTCCAGCAATAGCTTCTTAATAAAAGGGTCAAGGCTTGATGGGTCCGAAATTGCAGTCGACCCTGATGGAATCCTGACAACTATATTATCGATTTCTTCGATTTCATCCGCCTTCCTTTTCCCCCCTTTGACAACTATTTCGGTCGACTTCCCCTTATGCTTTAGAGTTCCAGTCGACGATACCAATTGTGGTTCTGGAACCTCCACTTCTGGCTCCTTTATCTTGAGCTTCCTAGCCTTTTTTCGGCTCATCAACTCATCAATTGATGCTACTTTTATTTGCCTCGACGCCATGTCCTCTGCGCATAAAATTTCTTTTGGAGTTAATGTCTTTATAAACCACACCTTTCCGTACAGAGCTCGAATCGACCGAGTACAGTAGATGACTTCCAATACGTTTTTAGAAAGTGCCAAAGGGGTAGATATACCTTCTGATTCGAAGATTTCTTTAAACTGTAAAGTTGCTCTTAGTCTCTGCTCTACCAAGATTATCCTCCAATCTCTTTGTTCGACGGGAAGATCAAGAAGAGCTTTTGTGTTCGACAAAATAAGAGATGTTTTGTCGAATAAACTGTTTCGAAAAGGACCTGCATAATAAACCATACATTAGTATCATACGACAATAACATTGATAAATTTTCAATAAATAGAAGAAGTTGATACTCACTAAATACACTCCAGTATTCTGAAACTCGACCCATTCCAGTCGACCCAAAGATACCCTCATTTTTCACAAAGAAATAGTCCGACTGCCATTACCCCTATCGTTTGTTGGAAGCCCCATAACTATTTGTTCCCTCTTACGACGAAGGTACAAAGTATATCTCCCTTTTTCTGTTAGGTGCTCTTTAAGGTAGTATGAATATAAAATGTCCTTCACCTCAAACAATAACCCTTGTTCGAATGCTAAGCATTCAATCGACATTAAAATTCTCCAAGCATTCGGCATTAGTTGTGAAGGAGCAATCCCATAATGATCCAAAATTTCCCAAGCTAACCTCGGATAGGGAATCTGAGCCCATTAGAAAACGGTACTACATAAAAACCCATCCATCCGGGAATTTTATAATCGATCCTTTCAGACGGCAAGGGTACCCTCAGTTCCATTGATCTAGGAAATCTATACTTAATCCTAATTTCCATCAGCAAACTAGCCGTCATTCGACTACTGGGTTCTTGGTTAGTATGTTGGTAGGCTCACTTGTGCTCACCCCTCCACTAAATTCCTCGACAGCTGCCAATGATCTAATAGGAATTGCCTGCAACGGAACTTCATGCGACATAACGGTTACAGGTCCTTCCTCAAAAAACTCTTGACGCGACCATTCCCTTAATGATTTTTCTTCTGTTGATTCACTCGATGATGATCCTACGAATGTATCGATCTGTTCTCCTAAACTTTCTAAAGAGTCTCCACTCGACATATTCTATTCAGCGAGTCTACAAACAAATAATTTCTAGGATTTGGGTTCCTTAAAGATCAAATCCTACTCCTATCTCCAAACACAAATCCACCAAATAACGTATGATTCTAAAGATCAAACAACCTAATTTAGCTAAGAACAGATTGAAGCTACTCTACCGAATATTCAAAGCAAATGAAGAACGCGAAGAGAGTGTAAAGAAGTACCTTGAAGCCTTGAAGTTCTCTCCCAAATCGATTGATCTTGTGAATGAAACAAATGAACCCATCAAGCCACTCTTATACTACTTCTTTTGGCGGTTCATTTCCCGCCATAAGACTCCTCGTTATTCGCGCTAGGTTTTACTCCGTTAAACGACACGTGGAAGATCTGAATTCCTGAACCACCGTTTTTGTTCAGTCGACAAGGGACATTCCCTGGACTCATCTCGAGTCAAGTAACTCCTGAACCACCGTTGGTTCAGTCGACAAGGGACATTCCCCTAGACTCATGTCGAGTCAAGTGAATTCCTGAACCACCGTTTGGTTCAGTCGACAAAGGACATTCCCCTAGACTCATGTCGAGTCAAGTAAATTCCTGAACCACCGTTTGGTTCAGTCGACAAGGGACATTCCCCTAGACTCATGTCGAGTCAAGTGAATTCCTGAACCACCGTTTGGTTCAGTCGACAAGGGACATTCCCCTGGACTCATCTCGAGTCAAGTGAATTCCTGAACCACCGTTTGGTTCAGTCGACAAGGGACATTCCCCTAGACTCATGTCGAGTCAAGTAAACTCCTGAACCACCGTTTGGTTCAGTCGACAAGGGACATTCCCCTAGACTCATGTCGAGTCAAGTGAACTCCTGAACCACCGTTTGGTTCAGTCGACAAGGGACATTCCCCTAGACTCATGTCGAGTCAAGTGAACTCCTGAACCACCGTTTGGTTCAGTCGACAAGGGACATTCCCTGGACTCATCTCGAGTCAAGTAAACTCCTGAACCACCGTTTGGTTCAGTCGACAAGGGACATTCCCCTAGACTCATGTCGAGTCAAGTGAATTCCTGAACCACCGTTTGGTTCAGTCGACAAGGGACATTCCCCTAGACTCATGTCGAGTCAAGTGAACTCCTGAACCACCGTTTGGTTCAGTCGACAAGGGACATTCCCCTGGACTCATGTCGAGTCAAGTAAACCTGAACCACCGTTTGGTTCAGTCGACAAGGGACATTCCCCTAGACTCATGTCGAGTCAAGTAAACTCCTGAACCACCGTTTGGTTCAGTCGACAAGGACATTCCCTGGACTCATGTCGAGTCAAGTGAATTCCTGAACCACCGTTTGGTTCAGTCGACAAAGGACATTCCCCTAGACTCATGTCGAGTCAAGTAAACTCCTGAACCACCGTTTGGTTCAGTCGACAAGGGACATTCCCCTAGACTCATGTCGAGTCAAGTGAATTCCTGAACCACCGTTTGGTTCAGTCGACAAAGGACATTCCCCATTCCCCTAGACTCAGAGTCAAGTAAACTCCTGAACCACCGTTTGGTTCAGTCGACAAGGGACATTCCCCTAGACTCATGTCGAGTCAAGTAACTCCTGAACCACCGTTTGGTTCAGTCGACAAGGGACATTCCCCTAGACTCATGTCGAGTCAAGTAATTCCTGAACCACCGTTTGGTTCAGTCGACAAAGGACATTCCCCTAGACTCATGTCGAGTCAAGTAAACTCCTGAACCACCGTTTGGTTCAGTCGACAAAGGACATTCCCCTGACTCTTGTCGAGTCAAGTTGGACTCCTGAACCTGCATTTGGTTCAGTCGACAAACGGGCTAGTCGAGTCAAGGTTAGACTCCTGAACCTACATTTGGTTTAGTCGACAAACGAACATAGTCGAGTCAGGTTAGACTCCTGAACCTGCATTTGGTTCAGTCGACAAACGGGCATAGTCGAGTCAAGGTTAGACTCCTGAACCTGCATTTGGTTTAGTCGACAAAGGGATATTCCCCATGACTCTAGTCGAGTCAAGGTTTGGACTTCTGAACCTGCATTTGGTTCAGTCGACAAATGGATATTCCCCATGACTCTTGTCGAGTCAAATGGGAACTCCTAACTTACATTCGGTTCAGTTGACAAGAGAACATTCCCCTGGACTCATGTCGAGTCAAATAACTCCTGAACCACCGTTTGGTTCAGTCGACAAGGACATTCCCCTGGACTCATGAAGAGTCAAGCATACTCCTGAACTACCGTTTGGTTCAGTCGACAATGAACATTCCCCTGGACTCATGAACTCCTGAACTCTATTTCAGTTGGTCAAAGACACGTACTCCATGACCCTAGATAAATCAAGAAGCTAAGATGCATGCAAACGAAACCTACGTTTTTGTATATATTTGACACGACATTTGGCAGAAGGTAACACACTCTTACGCTCTTTTTTCATACGACACGGATAAATATACTCTCTAAAGCAAAATTCTTTGACTTAGAGAGTAAGGGACAAACTGTATGGGCCAAATTTGGCCCAGGGTAAAACTGTCTTTCACCTTAAGCCCATCAGCATGTTAGGCCCGAAAATAAGGACCAAAGCCCAAAGATATTTATTATTTGATTACAATTAATCATAAACTAATAACCACCACTCCACTTAACTTAATTCTAGCACTAAACCCTACCACTCCACTTAACCTATTCTAGCACTAATCCTCACTTACTCCAAAACCATTACCAATACACCCATTAGATCATGTTTTATCTATAAATATGAAAAGAATACGGAAGAAGTCATTCAAGTCTCATTTCTCTCACCCTAATACTTCATGCTCTCAATCCTTAATCCCCTCATATATTACACGGCTCTCACGGCCAAACAAGGAAGTAGAGGTAATATTCATCTTGCTTTCCCATTTTACAAACTTATTTCCTGCCACTGACTTGGGCGTCGGAGTGTACCCGGTATCCACCACACCGGTGGTAGCCTACTCTCGTCCACTCTACTTTGTTTTTTGCAGGATTGCTAGTGCCCAACTTACAAATTCTGATTGGGGACCCTTGGCGAATTCCGGAGTCCACATACATAAGTAGTGTTTATTAAATTAAAAATGAATCAAAAAATTTAATGAATAAATACTAATTTGTAACTTTTTTAACATAAATCAAAAAATTATAAAATAAAAAAAATTATAAAATGACAAAGGGAGTATAATTAGTAAATAATTATTTTTAAATAATATATATATAATATAGAATTTTTGTCATATATAATATTTGGGGAGCGTTAAATATAAATGGAGGACATTATGATAAAATTATAAGGGGATAAGAGGGGGAGTGGTCGGAAGGTGGGGGAGTAATTACATTAGTTTTCTGAGAATCGAAAATTGAAGCAACAAGCTATTTTTTAAAATAAAATCAATTTATTATCAAATGAACTGCATAATTTGAAAGGTGTGATTGTAATAGATTGATAGTGATGCAACAAGGTTCAAAATTTTATTTTATTTTTTGATTGGGAAATATTAGAAATTCTACCATTAATTATTTCAATCCGAGCTTAATGGGGCAAGTAAAACCACCGATTTCTCAAAATCTTCAAAAATTAATACACCACTTATACTCAAACTCAGATTCTGATAATCAAGTTAATCATTTTATCACCAACTCAAAAGCTTCATTGCACATGTGTGCATCTAGACCCGGCCAAGGTTCCGGTTCGGAACCGGAACCGAACCGGTTGGAACCGGACGGTTTCCGGTTCCGAACCGAACCGGAACCTGACCGGTTCGGTTAGGGTTCTTACCCTGACCGAACCGGTTGGAACCGCTGGAACCGAACGGTTCCAGCGGTTCCAACCGGAACCGTACGGTTCCGGTTGGAACCGGAAGTAAAAAAAAAAAAAAAAATTTTTTCTTGGAACCGTAAGGTTCCTCAAGTAATTCTCAATTTTTTTTATTAATAATTATGACTTAATGAGGTTTAAAATTGTAATACTAAAACATGAATGCCCATATCCTTTTTATAACCAACTCTTGGTTATTGACTTCTTTATATAAGCAATGTGGGACACAATAGCCAAGTAACAAATATCCCACATCGCTTATATAAAGAAAACACTAGCCAAGAGTTGGTTATAAAAAAAATTATATGTTAAAAGAATTTTATAAAAAAAAGATTCTATAAAAATGATGTGATAGTATGAAAAAACATTACGATTATAGAATTTTTTCTATTTTTTAAAATTTATTATTAAAAAAAAAAAAAAAAACCGAAAGGGGAACCGTAAACCGTACCGGAACCGACCGGTTCGGTTCCGGTTCGGTTTACGGTTCCGGTTCCACACTTGTGGAACCGAGAACCGGCAGGTTCGGTTCGGTTCCGAACCGGAACCGAACCGGCGGCCAGGTCTATGTGCATCTTATATTATTCAACAAAGGTCCATTCCAAATGTATACGTCTTATATTTATTATGAGTAATGATTTGTATATTAAATAGTCACAAAAGAATAATTAAAACTAATCACATAATATCGATATTCTATTTAAAATTATTTTTTAATAATAAAATATTGGTATTATGTGATTAGTTTAATTAAACCTATAATTTTATTCATTGGATGCACAAACAAAGCAGGGGTTCAGGGGTAGCATGCCCAAATTTTTATTGAGATTATTTATACATAACATAAATAAACTATCATTTGGATTCAAACAAACAATACAAATAAGTATTAGTAATCTTAAAAGCACCAAAATCATATTTGAATACAAACAAACAACTCGAAATTTATCTCATTGAATCGGTCATTAAACTCCAAAAATTACTTATCTATAAAAATATAAAAACATTTTATACGATAATAATATTCATTTGTAACATTGCTGTTTCGTCGGGATGATATCGATCAACGTATTTTTCTCCATATTTAAAAAAAATTCAATTTTGTACTCTAAACAAAAAGTTGTAAAAGAGAATCCCTTATGTTTCCTTGGGCCAGCGCAATGGCAATCAAAATGACTTCATCTTTCCTTTGCAAATCCTATGATAATTTATTTATTATGCCCAATATAGTTTACACATTGAAGAGTGGGCCCATTAGCCTAGAGTTATACTTATACTGGGCGCCCAGACATAAACGTAGGTCCGCAGTGTTGCCCCTATAATTGTCACCTAACTTTCAACAGCTTGGTAAATTATAAATTGAAATCGATCCTCTGGTCATCTCAATCATCCAAATTAATTAATATTGTTTGATGATAATTAAGGCGAATAAAAATGACCAATTATTCATTAATTTTCCAAATGGGGTTTTTTTTTTTTTATAATTTGGTTCAGTACTAAGTTAATTTTATGGTGATTGGTTGCGCTAAATGTGTAATCAAATGAAGGAGCGCACCACCACCACATACTTATCTAACAAAGACAAAATATTAATTGAAGTTTATATATAAATATCTATATATAGATAATGATTATGCCACAACGAGCAGTGTGTAGGCATGAACATGGATTCCACAGAAAACGAAGCCATGTTGCAAAACAATGGATCGGAGGTAGAGCCAGCGGTGAGTTCTGAGCTTGAAGAAGCTCTATCAAACACCAGCTTGTCACGCTATCAAAGACTAAAGAAAGCTACATGGATCGAATTCAAAACCCTGTTTTACCTTGCAACACCAGCAATTGTCGTTTACTTGCTCAATAACCTCGTTTCCATGTCCACTCAAATATTTTGCGGCCATCTTGGCAATCTTCAGCTCGCTGCCGCCTCTCTTGGCAACACCGGCATCCAAGTTTTCGCCTATGGCCTTATGGTAACCTCTAAGTTTATTATCATCTTATAAGTATATATAATCGATCTAATTGATGAATTGATAACAATCAAATCATGGCTGCTATATAATATCTTTATGTACGTACAGTTAGGAATGGGGAGTGCCGTGGAGACTTTATGTGGCCAAGCTTATGGGGCACATAAGTACGATATGCTAGGCGTTTACCTTCAAAGATCAACAGTTATACTGACGGCAACTGGGATACCACTGATGATCATCTACATATTCTCAAAACAGATCTTGCTTTTGTTAGGCCAATCAACTGCCATTGCATCAGCAGCAGCAATCTTTGTTTATGGTCTCATCCCACAAATATTTGCCTATGCTGCCAATTTCCCAATACAAAAATTCCTACAAGCACAAAGCATAATCTTCCCAAGTGCATACATATCAGCAGCTGCACTTGTGGTTCATGTGTTACTAAGTTGGCTTGTGATTTTCAAGCTAGGCTGGGGACTACTAGGTGCGTCACTGGTGTTAAGTTTCTCATGGTGGATAGTGGTGGCTGCACAATTTGTCTACATTTTGTTGAGTGAAAGGTGTAGAAAGACATGGACTGGGTTTAGTTTACAGGCATTTTCAGGGCTACGGGACTTGTTGAAATTGTCCACAGCATCAGCTGTTATGCTTTGCCTTGAGACTTGGTATTATCAGATCATAATTTTGATAGCTGGGTTGCTCGATAATGCTGAAATTGTCCTCGACGCTCTCTCCATCTGGTAAGAAATTAAATATATTAATCAAAAGATTATTTAATTTATTAATTTGTTACTAAGGATTCATAAATATTGATCAAATATATATAGCTCATTACATAATATAATGCAGCATGACAATATCCGGATGGGTGTTTATGATTGCAGTGGGTCTCAATGCCGCAGCAAGGTTATCTCTTTCTTGATAAACAAAAAGTAGTTAATTATTATATCATTTTTGATTGTAAAATAAAAAAAAGTGCAGTGTGAGGGTAAGCAATGAGCTAGGAGCAGGACATCCAAAATCGTGCAAATTCTCAGTAGTAGTAGTAACTTCAATTTCTTTAATAATCGCAATGATATTGGCAATTCTTGTGCTCATATTCCGAAATGAATTGAGCTATGTCTTCACCAGCGGCACAACCGTCGCCGATGCCGTCGCCGAACTTAGTCCTTTTCTTGCTTTCTCCGTAATTCTCAACGGCATCCAGCCAGTTCTTTCAGGTAATTTACGTACTAATCAAAACCCCCTTTGTTTCTCATCACTTACCTACCATTCCCTTTCCACATCTTAAATATTTTGAACAAGAATATTCTAAAAACTGTTCATGTAATGTAGCGGACCGACTCTATATTATTATTATTCATTTATGTTCAAAATCATTATATATAAGAGACAATACAGTCAAGATGCATGCAGGATCCAATTGGGTTTAACTACTACCATATATCATCATAAATCATTTAATGCCCTCACACAACACGACATTTTCTTAACCACGTGTAGTGTGCATCTTTTGTCTTCAATTTCAAATATATACATGTTTAAATTTGTGGATTCACTTAACGTAAGAGAGTAAAATTCGCTCTCATTTTCTTACTGAAAGAATTAAAGTCTACGTTATACATCTCCGAACCATTTTAATTATGTTTCTCTCATATTCTGTTTATATATTCGATACTACACACTTTTTTCCCGAATTTATTAATTTCTAATTATGTCTTTATATATTTATTTATTACATATTACAATATATAATAAATTTAGAATTCATATTTAATAAAATGCACATCTCAGCATCTATCTATATGACAAGATTCATGCTGTTTATATACTTTTCAATATCTGCTCGTCTTTGCCGGTTGTTGAACATCTTTTTCATTACTGAAGTTATAGCTCCCCGGCCCACACCTCCTTCATAACTTGGTACTCATTTTGTCAAATTAGTACATATTATTAAAATGATGCATATATATATATATATATGTATGTATAAGTACTTAATAGCAATAATAATAATAATCACAGGAGTGGCTGTTGGGTGTGGATGGCAAGCATTTGTTGCTTATGTTAACGTCGGATGTTACTACCTTATTGGTGTCCCATTTGGTTGCCTTCTCGGCTTCAAGTTCAATCTTGGTGCTAAGGTTTTTTATTTTTATTTTTCCTGATGAAATTTACATTTACAGTAATTAATTTAATATATCAGTCTTCAATGGAGATTAAATATAAAATGATGATTAATTATTGATTTTTGTGTAGGGAATATGGTCTGGGATGATAGGAGGAACACTTATTCAGACTATAATCTTAATATATGTCACATTTCGGACTGACTGGAATAAAGAGGTAAAATGCTATTAAAATACTTGCTCTCTGGTTACTCATGATCAGTTTTTACTTTTTAGCGTTGTGTCAAGTCAAATTTGGTAGCTAGGGACCCATTTTCAAGTGGTATTTGTTTTATTGGTAAAAAATTGACAATCATTGACATATTTTATTCCAAAATAAATAAGAATAATTCAACTTATACCTAACATTCTTATTTCTTTAATTTCACGATTGTTATAGACACATTGAAATAAATAATTAACAAACATTGATAATGAAAACCATCAAGAAAAAAATGATCACATCTAACAAAAAGAAACAATAATAAAGATAAAAACAATATCCTCACTTTATTATAATACAATTAGGGTACTTTTCACCTGCTAACATCTTTGTTTTATAAATTTTTTTCTCATATACTGAATAATATTCTGTCTATTCTTTAATTATTTTACATGTAGGCATGTTTGTTTATTCTTAGTTATGATTTTGTTTCAGGTTGAGGCGGCTAAAAATCGTTTAGATAAGTGGGACGAAAAAACAAAGCCTCTTTTGAAGGACTAAATTAAAGTCTTTTTTATGAATCGGGTCAAATAAAAAATTCCAATTCCGTAATTAAGGCCATCAAGATCAATAAATTTGGTTGGATTGGATCCCCTCCTTAATTCAATCTCATTTCTGTAAAAAAAAAATTTTAATTAGCCTTTAATAATATGTTTGTAATTTTGTTTTGAATGCTTATAATTATCCATTTGACCATCAACATACGATTCAAACTTTTAGCGTCGAATATTTCGACGGTAATAGTAAAAAAAATGGTCGTTGTAAGCTTACATATAATACTTTTTTAATATACTTTAGCGTCGACAATTGTCGACGCTAAAAGTTTGAATTTTTGCGTCGAATTATTTCGTCGCGAAATATAAAATATAGCGTCGGACAATTTACTTTAGCGTCGAAAAAAATTTGGACGCAAAATACTATTTTTTAGCGTCGTATTTAATTATTTCGACGCTAAAAGTGATTTTCGTCGACATTTTATCGTCCATTTTTTGCATCTAATTTGTTCGACGCTAAATGTCTTTTGCGTCGAAACCGTCGCTTATGGCGTCGAAATAATTCGACGCTAAATGATCTAATTATTGTAGTGTGATGTTTTACGTTTCTCCATTCACATTGGAGAAGCTTGGGTTTCTGTTATTTATTTATTTATTCTTCTGGACTAAGAGACACTACGTAAATAATATATTTGCCTATGCTGCCAAGTTTCCTATACAGATATCCTACGACCACAAACACAAGCGTGTAGTTTGTTTGGGCCTCCAAACGTGACCTACAAAAGGGATTCTGAATCTAGTGAAATTTTAATTTTTAATTTATAATATGATATATATATTTTTATCATTTCTCGGTAGGGAATCTCATTTTAAAACTCATATAGGGCCATATTAAATTTGTTAAGGAAATAATATATTCTTATTATGAAAGCGATTTCAAAAATATAATTAGAATCCTCAAGATATGATTATAGAATCCTTATAATTTATGATATTATGATATTTTTATTATTATTAATTTTTTTTCCTATTTTAGTTTCATATATTGCCTATATAAAGACCGATATCATTGTAAATAATATAGAGTGAATTCAAGAACTTTTTCTATTATCTAATATGATATCAGAAATTAGATTACAACTTTTATAATTTCAATCTCATTGATTCTGAAAGCAAATAAAGAATCACAACTATCATCATTGTGGGACCCTCACGCACCACCTTACCCAGTACCCACCATCATCGCCACTTTATTACCTCGCCACAATGCCACCTTACCCACCCTCTAATCTGTACTTCCAAAAGATCCCCAACGCAATGACCATCTGCAATTCCATCTAAAACTCCCGACATGAAAATGTTTCCATCTCATTCACAGATATAAACAACCCCTCAGCTTAGAGATATAAACAATCTCTAAGGGACGTGATTTGGTTTGGTTAAGAATTCTAATGTCTTTTCTGTGTTTAACTAGTGTTTAATTTCTTTATTAACGGAAACTAGCAATATTTTTCTCTAAGGGACGTGATTTTATGGCGTAGGGTTCATAATCTCACATTGAGTTCATGGGTTTGAATTCATGAAGTATATTTCTTATAAGAGTCTATGACAATTATGAATTTTACCTACTCCACTTAAGTCCGAAAGTGATAGTTTGGCGGTGGGATTTCCAACTATTAAAAAAAAATAATAAAATAAAATAAAGTAGCATTTTCTTAAAGTTCACCTTTTCTTTTTAGGATGTATTGATTATTTTTTAGGTCTTATTTTTATTTATCAAGTTATCAGAATTTTGGGTTATTTTAAAATAAGTAAAATTTGAGCTTTCTCTTTTTCGATTTATCCCATTTTAATAGTGTCTTGAATTTTCAACCACTCTAATTTTTTTTTTTTGGTATTTTCGATTTTTTAATCACTAAATCATTTTATTGTTTATAAAATTTCATCGATTTTTAATTTTTAGAAAACTCTCATTTCGGGCTTCGACTCTCTTATTTCGAGCTTTTAAACTCATTTTGGGATTTCGCTCCCTCTCGAACTTTAACTCTTTCCTTTCGGGCTTTCGAGCTCTTTTTTGAATTTTCATAGGTTAAAGCTCATCAATTATCTTCAAGTTTTAAGACTCCGACCTCCGATTTCAAGATGCAACCTCAAGTTTGTTCCTTCATCACTAGCTTGAATTTGAGGTGTTAAGGAAATAATATCTCATTATTATGGAAACGATCTCAAAGATATGATTTTAAAATTATTAAGATTTGTGACAATATTATATTTTCATTATTAGTATTATTTATTTCCTATTTTAGTTTCATGTATTGCCTTGTAATCTCTACATGAAACTAAAATAGGAAAGAAAAAAAATACTAATAATGGAAATATAATAATGTCACAAATCATAAGAATTTTATAATCATATTTCGAGGAATTCTAATTATATTATTGATATCATTTCAATAATAAATAGATATTATTTTCTTACCAAAATTCAAAGGCGAGTCAAGTTTTTGTATCTGCGGTGGCTGCACAAGTTGCGTGTACATTTTGTTGAGTGAAAGGTGTGTAAGATCATGGACTGGGTTTAGTTCAAATGCATTTTTCAGGGCTTGAAATTGTCCACAGCATTGCCCGTTATGCTTTGCCTCGAGACTTTGTATTATCATAGTTTTGATTGCTGGGCGAACATCGCGAATGCAGATTGCAGATAATTGAGCTTGTGTTGACTATCGGAGGAAGAAAAGTATTTGAGTCTAGTTAATAAAGTGAAAAAAAAATAAATTTGAAAGTGGATTATTTGTGTAATTCATAATATTTGGGGGTTTATTTTTATAATTTTTCCTTTATTCTGAGATATGGCCCGTGACCTAGCTCTCTCTTTTAGGGGGGTGCATAATTTCGGTTCAAATCACAATCCGATCCGCACCGCATTGACCCGAATCGAACCACGCGGTTTGGAAAAATATTGAAACCGTAATGGAGTCAGCCTGAAGTCGTTGCGTGGTTTTGACCTAAACCACGACCTGAACCGCCCAAAGCGTAAATTTTGATCTAAACCTCAACCTGAACCGCATAAATCGCCGATCCGCGTTCAAATTAGACATTATTTTATATTTTTCTTCTTCTTTAACCATGAAATTTATAGATATTTAATGATCATATGACAATATACAATGTATAAATGAAAATTAGTTAAATTTTCTCTTCAATTATTAAGTGAAAACACATAAAATTTTCTTTAAAAAATTTATAATCCAAACCGTTGATCCGAACCGCCCAAACCGCTAACCGCTGACCTGAACCGCCGCGGTTTTCCTTATCAAATTTACAGTGTTTTTTTTTTTTGTTTGTTTTTTTGTTTGTTTTTGTTTGTTTTTTTTTTTATGTAAATGACAATTCAAAAACGTACTCTCTTACGTAACTACATGTTAAAAAAGGAGTGTGATAATTATATAAAGGAAGACAAAATCAATCACAAAATAATATTCTTTGTTAAAATTATTTTTAAATTATAAAATATTAATATTTTGTAATTAAATATTATTATCATTTTGTCTCTCCTTATTCAAATATCAATATTCTAGAAAAAACAAAACCACGCAAGATTAATGTTAATAACATATGAATCCCTGAGTTCTTAATACTGTCGCAAATAGTTACATAAGTTTTTTTTTCTATCAACTATGTCCACATA
Organism: Zanthoxylum bungeanum; assembly: GCA_019454045.1. Lineage (NCBI taxonomy): Eukaryota > Viridiplantae > Streptophyta > Magnoliopsida > Sapindales > Rutaceae > Zanthoxylum > Zanthoxylum bungeanum. Next base: position 14,701 of record SKCR01019500.1, on the reverse strand, counting down.
ACTCTAGAAAAGCATAGAACTCATAAACGTGGTATTCCCGTCATTTCATTAGAGTTAGGGACTTATTTTATACGAACGAACAAACTCTGTCCTTGCTTGTAAAAACTATATTTTTCTTCAAATATTCAAATGGAATGATATATTGATTCTGCAAACAAAACAAAATCCAAACACGCTAACATTTTTATTTATTTTAATAATTCTGTGGAAAGGAACTGATATTCAATCAGCAGCCACATCAAATGGGACGGTATTAAATTATCTTAAATTTCATAAAATATTAAACAAGTTATAAAATTAGAATCTTATATAAAAAAATATATATATATATATATATATTTATATATTTAAATTATATATTAAAAATTAAAATTTTTTAAAAATTAAAATTTTTTAAAAATTAAAAATATTAATTTTGAGTTAAATTTAGAGTGGGGCTACCTTTGTTTGCACACGTAAGATGAGCAACAAGAAGAGATAATGATTCAATGAAACTGACCCCTACCTTTTTTTTTTTTTTTTTTTTGGAAATAGAAGGTGACTTGTGAGTGAGAGTGAAAAATCAAAACTTTTTCAATTCCCTTGTAAGTTACACAACCAGCATTTGGATTAAATGCTAGGGGTGTTAAAACGAATCAACGAATCAAATTTGTATCGAATCCTAAACGAATCGAATCAAAATGTGATGGATTCGTATTCGATTCGTTTATTAAACGAATCGAATACGAATATTCGTTTATTCGTTTAGTCAATTATATTATTTAATAAAATAATTTACCACACTTGATTTAAATTAATTCTTCATAAATATATACATATTAAATATGTAATTAATATATTTACTAAAAATACCTCACCAAATATCGAAAATATTACTTTTTATATGATAATTAGTTATAATTTCTCGAATCTTAATTGAAAATTAACAAAAACTAGTAAATAAAAATAATAAAACGAATCCTAAACGAATAAACGAATCCATGAGCTTAAATTCGTATACGATTCGTTTAATAAACGAATCGAATCGAATTGACCCATTTATTAAACGAATCCATTTTTTCAAACCCGTATTCGCTTTAAAACGAATCGAATCGAACGAATAAACGAATCATGACCCAAATTGCCACCCCTAATTAAAACCCCAACACTCAAGAGCTGTGGCTGAACCGCACGTATACTTGCTTCTGATTAAAAAATTATGAGAACTGGAGAATTATTAAGGGTCTGTTTGGTTCAACGGAGGGGAGGGGAGGGGAGGGGAGGGGAGGGATTTTAATGGAGGGGAGGGGAGGGGAGGGGAGGGGAGGGGAGGGATTTTAATGGAGGGGAGGGGAGGGGAGGGGAGTGATTTTAATTAAATATATGTTTGGTTCAAAGGAGGGGAGGGGAGGGGATGAGAGAGTTTTTAATTAAATATATGTTTGGTTAAAGAAGAGAGAAGAGAGATTTTAAAACTAATTTACTATTTTATCCTTATAGCATTTTATAAATAAAATTAAAACAATATAGGCTTATATTATCTTTGAATTAAACAAATAATAAAATTAAAATTAAAAGCTCTACATAATAAGTGTTATTAAAAATAAAATTAAAACAAATATAGATAAGAGAATAAAAATAATTGAATGGTGAAGCAAATATAAGAGAGATTTATAATTAAGATAATTTTGGATTTTAATGTATAAGTAGGGATAATTTAGTCAATGCATTTAATATTTAATTGCTCACTTTCTCTCCCCTCCAAAACCCCCCACTTTTGGAGGGGAGCAAAAATTGGCTTAGGAGGGATTTTGCTCCCCTCCCCTCCCCTCCCCTCCCCTCCAAATAATTGAACCAAACAACCATTATTTAAAATAATCCCTCCCCTCCCCTCCCCTCCCCTCCAAAACCCCCCAACCAAACAAAGCCTAAAACCCCAACACTCAAAGGAAAGGAACCCAGTAATGAGAACTGGAGAATGTATGAGAGGAGATAAGCTTTAGCTGCTCTAAGAGTGGATGGCGGGTAGTGGAAGAGACAATTGAGTGAAAACAGAAGCAGAGAGAGAGAGAATTTTTTTTTTAAAAAAAAATAGAAAAGTTTCAGAAAATGGCTTTTGCAAACTATATATAATTATAAATGCTTCTCTCATTTACGGCTCCAGCCAAACAAGCCTTTAAAAAGCAAAAACTCTTCACAAGCCCAGATGCTTTTTTCCTTGACCTTCCTTTTTTGCCCCTCTGCCCCATAAATATTCCGATAAAAATCTATTAATAATATTAGGAGAAGTGATAGACATACATAAAAAAAAATCCCGAAAATTATTACACCTCTCTCAATGTAGCTACAATGATCCATTCTTGCATCAAATCACCCATTTCGGGTTTAAACGAAACAGATAAAATTCCTGATTATCCCATAATCTTATAAGAAACTCATTATCTGGATTCGAATATAAGACCTCAAAGTAATATCTTAAATCATGCACTATCAAGCCACGACTTCAGGGACTTTAAAATGTTATTAAATTTAAGACAATATAATACCGTCCCTGTTTGCAAAGCAAATCTTCTAGAAAATAAAAACTGACCCCTACACACGTCTCAAATTCCATGAAAAAAAATTAAATTCTCATTTGATCAAATATCCTTCTGTTACACACTCTGTGTTCTTTAATATTTTCACCACCTCTTCATTTATAGCGCCATAAGTTTTTTTGAAATAGAAAATTGTAAGAGTTGTCGCGCTCTCTATTTTATTTCCCAGTTTCTACTTTTATTTCTTTTTGCTTCTTCAGTTGATCATTTCTGCTTTTCTTTTGTTGCTCAAGGAAGCCAAGGTTCGTTCTTTTGCTTGCTTTCTTTGATTCTGCATTACTTTGATCAGCTTTTTATTATTCTTGGACTTATTCACCGGGTGATGTTTTATTTTGTAATTTGCATCTGTGTTTAAACTCGTTTTGTAGTTTCAGTTTTGGTTATTTGTTATTTGCCTTGGGTCAGTCTGTGTTCTGTTATCAGTGAAGTAGAAATTATTATTTTTTTTTCAAAGAATAGGAATTCATAATTGGGTTGTAAACTGATATTTATTGCATTTGGCGAGCAGGTTAATTATAATTCATCAGCTGAACCAATTTACGATTTCAAGATAATAAAAATTTAGTTTTGAGGCTTTATCTTTAAAATCATTGGCTAAATAGTAAATAGAATCTTGGTTCCTCTGTATAATTGATACTTGCTGAATGCAATCTATGCGGCGGGGCTCACATCCCTTTGAGATGAAATGTATGTCCAGTTAGAAGAGTCCTTTTCACTTTGTTTTCTTGCTAGTAATTTTGTCACATGGCATACTGAAAATATTAGGAATATGAACTAGAAGACTGCAGGAAATTATTAGCCTGTACGTTTGGATTTTATATGATCCTCCCAACATGAGATAGATGTAACAATTAACTAGTTGGGTAATTTATTTTAATTGTTCAGGGATAGCATTATGACTTATATAACGGAGATCACCAATGTTATGGAGTACGAGGCCCTTGCAAAGGAGAAATTGTCGAAGATGGTTTATGATTACTATGCATCAGGTGCAGAGGACCAGTGGACTCTTCAGGAAAACCGCAATGCATTCTCTAGGATTCTGTAAGCTCTTTTTGTTTCTGGCAAGTCAACTTTGATGAATTTCTTTTGGTTTAATCATGTGATGTCATATGAATAGCAAAATGTTCTATCTTCCCTTCACCTCATTTTAATTTCTGAAAAAAAATGTATTTCTTTTTCTAAAAAAATAGGTTTCGACCACGCGTTCTTGTTGATGTAAGCAAGATTGACATGACTACAACAGTCTTGGGCTTCAAGATTTCCATGCCCGTCATGATTGCTCCAACAGCATTTCAAAAAATGGCTCATCCTGAAGGTAGTGCCCTTGCTTTTGTGGACTTTTCCTCTTTAAATGGGACTGACTGGATGCTTACTTTGGAGCTAGGGCATGAAATACAGTGAGCTAATGCATAGCTGCTTGTTTTCTAATGCATATCCAGTACCCTGCATTATACATTGTTGGGCAAATAACAGAATTATTTTGTGCCTTGTAATAGTTTGTTTATGGTGAAAATAAATTTAGATTTATCCACCCCTGCTTCCCTCTGTTCTAACAAAGGCATATTTATTTCCGAACAAGACAAATGCATATTTATTTCTAAACATAATAATGGATTTATGCAGGGGAGAATGCAACAGCAAGAGCAGCCTCGGCAGCTGGCACAATCATGGTTTGCTTCTTATCCTCTTGTTTTTACTCGAAGCTGTATATTAAAATTTTCCTCCTAGTATATGCTGTCAAATGCAATGCAATAGGGACCTGCTATGGTCTTAAAATCAAACTTCTCTGTATTCCTTAGTTTGAATATGCATGATTTGTTGTTTCAGGCACTATCTTCATGGGCCACTTCCAGTGTCGAGGAAGTTGCTTCAACGGGACCTGGCATTCGCTGTTTCCAACTCTATGTGAGTTTCAAAAATATAGAAACCATTTGCTTATTCTTCCATGTTTATTCAGAACATTGTGACATTGTTGTCAAGTTGTAAATGAGAACCTTAAACACAAAGGATTCCATTGTGTAGCCGACCAGTATCTAACTATGGAGTCCTTGGCTACTAATTGCCTTCGTTGATTCCTGAATTTCAAATCATTCATGTCTCAATATTGATGATATACCTAAGAAGATAATACATTTTGAAGTGTTCATATCATTCAGCTGATCTGTAACTTTCCTGATTATTCAGGTGACCAAGGATAGGAATTTTGTCGCACAGCTAGTAAAAAGAGCTGAAAGGGCTGGTTTCAAGGCAATTGCCCTTACTGTCGATACTCCAAGGCCTGGCCGTCGGGAAGCTGATATCAAGAACAGGTCAATAGTGTTTGAAACATAAATAAATCAGGAAAAAGAAGTTGGGAGAGATTTAACTTTGTCATCACAATAAACTTAAACATGGAAGCACTAGCTATATATACTCTTCGTTTCATTATTATATTTAATTCTTTCTATGGGTGTCCTCACAGATTTGTTTTGCCTCCACATCTGACTTTGAAGAACTATGAGGGCTTGGATGTAGGCAAGATGGATAAGGTCTTGACATGTGGCTTACTGATCTGATTTTGTTATTATGGTTTCCACTTGTCATACCTGGTTTGTGTTTACAGTTGTTTGTTTGTTTGGTGACGTTGTAGACTGATGACTCTGGATTAATTTCATATGTTTCTGGCCAAATTGACCGGTCACTGAACTGGAAGGTAAGATAGTTATCAAATATCAGAAATTTTGAACTGTCACTAAGTGTGTTTTTTTTTTTTTTTTGTAATAAATATCTCTGCGGCATGTGGCATCTGAACAGGATGTGAAGTGGCTTCAAACAATCACCTCATTACCAATTCTAGTGAAGGGTGTTCTTACTGCTGAGGATGGTTAGCAAACTACTTCCTCAAGAATGAATAGAGTTCTCTTCTCCATGCACCTTTTAATCATATAATTCAATCGTTTTACAAATAATGCAGCAAGTCTAGCAATACAATATGGAGCTGCAGGGATCATTGTATCAAATCACGGAGCACGCCAACTAGATTATGTCCCGGCAACTATTATGGCTTTGGAAGAGGTATATTTCTCTATTTTTGGTAATTCCCCCTTTTTAAATTCATTTTAGTGTCAATTCTGGAACATCACTCTAGCCAAGTAGCTTAGATTGAATTTTGGATTATTTTGATTCTATAACTGAATTGAAACCTCCAGGTTGTTAAAGCTGCACAAGGCCGAGTTCCTGTTTTTCTTGATGGTGGGGTTCGGCGCGGAACAGATGTCTTTAAGGCTTTGGCTCTAGGAGCATCCGGAGTATTTGTAAGTATCTAATATGATATCACCCTTATGGCACATGTAATTGAAAAGGACCAATGATCTCTGCCAAACATATAAAAGAAAATAAAGGCCCCAAGATTCCTTTTAATGGGAAATAAGTGGACATGAAATTAGGCATTACATCCAGTAAAGCACTTTTGTCAATTCATTACATCGCCTTGAAAGCTGAGTAGAAGTATTCAAATAGGAAAGACTACTAGATCAGTAGTGTTTATTAATTTGTCATTCTGTTTCTCCGGAAATATTAGGTTGGAAGGCCTGTACTTTTCTCGCTGGCAGTTGATGGTGAGGCTGGTGTGAGAAAAGTGCTTCAAATGCTCCGCGATGAGTTTGAGCTAACAATGGCATTAAGCGGCTGCCGCTCACTCAAGGAGATTACTCGCAACCACATTGCGACTGCTTGGGACACTCCACGTGCTGTCGCCAGATTATAAGATGGTCTCCTATTATAAAACTGTATTTCGAATAACTTATCCCAGATTCAGGGATAATTATATTGCTAAGACAATGTATCACCAAAACGAAACATTATTATGTTTGGTGTAACAAAAAGGCAGATAAATGATAATAAAGGTTCAGACATTTATGGGAAAGAAGATTCAATTTTGAAGTCATTCTGTTCTGTGTTCATGTATCATGCGCCCATCATAAGATTTTTGCAGCTGTGTGATTATTGATTTTCTAAAGTTCATCTGTGTACGCATACAAGGAATATCATAGACTGAAAATAAAATTAGAAATATAACATTACATCATTCCCTAAAGAAAGGCTGTAGAAGATTTTTTGCTCTAGCTTCATCAGAATCCAAAAAAAAAAAAAAATGTACATATTTACTCTCTAATTTCTAAATGAAAACAAAAATTCTGAGTGAGATTGTGCGCATGGCCCATGGGCTTAAAGCTTTGCCAATTCCCATCATGGGCTCGCAAAAGGTCCATTTAATATTCACAAGAATTCAGGCCCAAGTCAAACTAACCTAGAGAGATCATGGATAGCTTAAAAGTGAAAAACATTTCCATTACCATTTCTTTAAATTGGTTCCTCTTGAAGTTCAATCCTCTTTACTATAAAATAAACAGCATATATATAATAAGAGGGTATCAGTAAAATTTGATTGTCCATGTTCACAAAATAAACTTAATAAAGGGAGAATAAATTAATTAAAAACAACTTAAAAGCTCACATGCAAGAATAATAAAGGATGTTTTTGAAACCATACTTTAAATTACATCATGGAAATTTTCAGTGTGATAGCAACTTAACATGTATCAGCCAAAATTTTGGACTGTTATATAGTATTGAAGAAAAATAATGAAAGTCAAAAAGTAGGTTATGGATAATTATCGCCAATATCAAATCAAAACTTATCATATCATCCAATTGTCTGTCATTAAACCTTTAGTTAGAGGTCAAGCAATTTTATTATCCGGCCAAATCTTGAAGGCAAATTAAATGTTTTTTATTTCCTCAAATTCTTGCTAACATTTTATGTTTTTGATTCAAGAAAAGCAATAAATCATAAGTTAATAATTCGTGTGATCAATTAACTGAATATACACAATAACATTGATTGTTTGAGTTTAAAAAATAACTTTGATTTTGTGTTTAAAAAGGGAAATTTGAATCGAGTGTTGTGTTAAGTTTGAATTTATGATTTCCTCTCATAAAAATCTTGACCTTTCAGTACTTCACTAAACACATTGTTCATGCTAATAATTAAAAAGGAACATTTTATTTAGGCTATGAATGAATTATTTGATCTGATCTGTGATAATATTAATATTTTTTTAGCAATCAAATTGATTTCATTTGATTCAGATGTTCATTCTCAGTGATTAAGAGACAAATAACTATGTTCTGTGGATCAACCATTGGATTTCATTTACTGGGTTGCCAAGAGAATAATTGATAATTTTTAAGTACTCATCATTTAATTTTTCCACATGGCCCCCAAATCACAACTTTGAAAAAGAAAAAAAAAAAAAAAATCCAGAATGATGATTTCGTAAGGTTGCCATATAATTATGGATAATGAATTACAATTACAAACTTACAACAAAATAATTGATTAATCAATTCGCGCATTAATTAAAATTTTGGCTTTATCTTTTTGAAAAAAAAAAATGGATTAATCAATTGAGTATATATCCCTTTCTCAGAAGATGAGCATTTCTTACAAAGAATCCGCAGAAATCAATTTAAAAACTAAAAAAATTAATAAGGGGAAGTTTCTAAGCTCCTGTGCTTTCTCTTTTGGAGGAATCGTTGCAATGATCTCTTCATTGAAAGACCTGCATTATTATTAGGGCTGCTATATAATTGAGATTCAAGACTCGGCGCCAGTTCAATTCCTCCTGTTGGTGTCTTCATTCTCTCTTCCATTTCTCTACTTGCATGCAATAAAATTGCTCTTGCCTGAAACTCCGTGACATCACAAACGCAAATTTTCCCATTATAGAAAATTGTCAACTGCTGTTGATTTTGTTGTGGGCTTGAGTTTGAGTTTGAGTTTGAGTTTGAGTACTCCTCCATTCTTTAATCAGGAAAAAAAAAAAAAAAACAAGAAAGCAATTCAATATGTATATATAAATTTGGTAGAGGTGAAAGTATCACAGTGACTTCTGAAATTAAACAACTTACATGTGGCGGCGGCTGTTGAAATCTTCAGAAGGAAGAAGGCGAAGCTCTAAATTGCAGTTTCTTCTCATATTGAGAGGAGCCATAGATAATAATGAAGAAATTTGTAAATGTTTTGATGAGATAAAAAGATTCAAAGTGGTTGGGGTTATATACAAATGAAAGATGAGTGAGTGGTGGGGGCTGGCAGATCACCAAACGAACTGAGAGATATTTAAAGAGGAACACGTAACGCACGCACAAGAACCAGACACATTTTAATTTTTTATTATTATTATTATTATTTTTTAATAAACCACGTGGAACATGCATTATTTATTTTATTTAATTCAGTGTAAATGTGCATAAAAGTTAAAAACCGCCAGTTTTTCTCCATAATTGTATGCAAATTGGGTTTTGGATTTTCGCATATGTGTTTTCATATTCATGCACGTGCATGCCTCCGTCGACATGTGAAGTGGGCTCCTTTTTTCTTTATCTTAATAATGTTTGATAATGATAAATTGATAATTTATGATTTTCGTGGATAGTAATAATATATTCATTTCAGGTACACGCATGTAGTTTTTTATGGACCAATATATCCTTTAAGCTATTATTTTTTTGTATTAAATTCATGTGTGATAATTTACGTTTTTTATTATTATTTTAACTAATCAATTTAATTTTTACTTTTGTTATTTATTTGGGACCCTTTTTATAATACCCCCTTATATAAAAAAAAATATAGAGCTATTGGTGCCCCTAACCAAAGCTCCCACACCTGCCATATCATCTCCATTCTTTAGAAATCATATGCCCTTTGTGCTAAATTTGTTTAAATTCTCAAAACATATTCCTTCCATATTTCATTAAAAATAATAATTGACACTCAATTATTCTATGAATTATCATAATTAATTCATGCGATATTAGAAATATCAATTTTAATCCCTATAATATTAGAAAAATATAAATTTCAATTACTATCATCAAATATTTTTTTATTAATCGAGACAATTTTATGTTATTCAAGTTATTTAACATTAATATGATGAAAAATTACTCAAAAATAATAAAAAAATATTTAACAATAAAAATTTATATTTATATTTATAAAATTATAATAATTAAAATATTATGATAATAATTAATTACTTATCCACAAATTTAAAACTCATCATACCATGTGATAAAATCCAAATCCAAATGTCAATTCAATTGTATCTGTAATTTTATGCTGCTTCAATTTGCTTGAAAAATTATAGCATAGGGCGACCTGTGTCCCTTTGACACATCGAGTGAAACGAGAGAAAATGCGGTGAATGAAACGACAACTGACAACATGCGTTTTGCGGTTTGCCCCCTCTTTCCTCTCGCCTCCTTTGCGGTGCTTTTAGAAAAACAAATATGCAAATTGCAACTTTGCGAACCAATTTTGAATGTGCGTTTTCCATGAATCTGTTCAGAACTTTCACGGTTCCTATCATAATTAAATCATTTGCATATTCAAAAATGTAAGGAATTTTTAACATCATTTATCTCTATATTGATATGATATTCTTCATTTTGGGTCTACGCCCTCATGGATTTACTTTTGGGCTTACCCAAAAGACATCATACCAATGAAGATACATATTCATCCTTATATGCTCATGATCTTCCTCATTTTTAACAAATGTGGGACTTTGTGACTTGTTTGCTTACATTAGGACATGTCTATGAAGATCGGAGCACACCGCCTATTTACCGAGCACATCCACAGATCACGATCGAGGCTCACCACCTTTTGTTATGCATTCCGAGGATTCATCCACATGGCTAACTCCACGGGCTCTTATACCACTAGTAAGGAACCTTGGATATTACCTATCTTCACATTGATATGAAATTGTCCACTTTGGGTCTATGCCCTAACGGATTTGCTATTGGGCTCTACCCAAAATGCCTCGTACCAATGAAGATACATGCTCATCCTTATATGCTCATGATCTTCCATATTTCTAATCAATGTGAGACTTTGAGACTTTGTTTGCTCTAAAAAAAAAAAATACATCAAAAATGTCATTTATGCTGTTTCTTAAATAAATAATCAAAAACACCGAAATTTTACGATTCTATATCTCATAAATATGCAATTAAAAATGTTATTCTAAAGGGCTATATTTAATCTATATTCTTTAGGATTATTTTGTATTTTTAAAATTTATTGATGTTAAATTAGGATTTAAAAAAAATTCTTTAATATCTTATTGTATTTTATTATGATTCTTTTATATCTGTTAAAATATAGGGATATTCAAAAGTTGATTTGATTTTTAAGACTTTCATTAAGTGTTGGATTTTGAAGAATTTTGTAGAGTTACAAAATTTATTAAATTTTCTTATTTACATAATAGATTTCACACGTCATTACTAATTTAAAAAAATATATATATCAGATTAAAATTTTGATTATCACATATACTAACAAAGTTTTATTTGTAAAAAGAATTAACAAATAATCCATGGATTTAACAAAATTTATGGATTATAAAAAAATCTAGATACAATCAATAAAAGTGTCTTGTATAAATAAAAAATTTATTGTGAAATGTGCTTTCTGCCCGATAGATTCGACAAATATCTCTCATCTCTTACAAACCAATGTACGTTTATTTTGATTTATTTTGTTATTTTAATGAACTAGGATACATTTCCCTTGTCGTCACTTATGATTAAATTATATTCAAATCTAAGACATATACATACCTCTTATTTTTATGATTTCCTTCCACATGAGTTTCTTTATGAAATTTATTTTCACTTTTAAAAGCAAGTCTTATGATTTTCATCTTTCATTATTATAATAGTAAAATATAATTATAATTATAATTATTATTCTATTATTTATTTTTTAATTAAATTTTTTATTTTTTTTTATTAAAACAATCACTGTTCTTGTTAAAATCTAACTAAATATAATTTCTTAAAATCTGCGAAATTCTATATATGGAATTAAAACAATAATTGTCACTCTTTTCTTATAAAATGATTTTTAAGAATTAGTTGAGATACCCATGAGTCGGTAGCATTTAGTATCACAGTGTGGAAAATTATAAAATGCAACGGTACTCAATAACATCTATTAGGTATATTAAAATATTAAAAAATTAAATAAATGGTAGTTATATTTAGGGTTATTATAATTTCACTATTTCAAAAATTGAGAAATAAAAAATGAGTATAAGAAGTATTGAGATGTAATATTTTATTATTGTATATTTACAAACTTTATATTTTACTACAAAATCTTATATTTTATTACTATATTTTTACAAAAAGTTACATTTTCCTATCATATCTTTATAAACAAAAAATAATTTACTATAATAGTAAAATATTATATGTTAATACTTATTGTATCATTTTGTTACTCCTCAACACTTATTGGAGTAAAATGTAACATTTTATAGTATAGAGAAAAATTTATAAAGATATATTCATAAAATATTACATCATAATATTTATTGTACTCATTTGTTATTTTATAATTTATGAAGTAATGAAATGATAATAACTCTTATATTTAATACAAATACACATATCATATATTTATTGAATGATGTGAACATTTAGGCACTATTTTCTTTTATCATGCCATGTGAGTAATGTTATATTTTTGTTACATGATTTTCAAGGACTACAACATCTCAATTTCGTGGAGATTTTTAGGGCAAAAAATAGAGAGTCCGAGTCCGAGGCGGTCCATTAGCCATATGGAACAAGATCGCGACATTGCCTGAAACTCAGACAGCTGGCCAAATATGTTTTAAAACAATTTACATGAAAAATGTGAGAATACGAAAATGGTTTTTCAATTATATATATATATATATTATATATATATATATATATGTATTGCGAGATTAATCAGTGAACACTTAATCAAGACATATTTGTTTTCTTTAAAATAAAAATAAAAAAACTTAAAAAGACCTGATCGTCTGTTGTCTCTAAAGGTGTTTCTTGATGATAAAAGATTTAAGATAATCAAGTCTTAGGTTTGAATTAAAGTATATATTTTTTTTATTTAAGGGCGAAATTTCTAATATAAAAAAAAAAAAAACAAAAAACAAAAAAAAACAAAGCATTTGCATGGAAAACGTGAGATTACTTGAAATTTAAAATCCGCAGGGCTTTACGTGGGGTGTGGTCAATACGCATAAATTACGTGGTACATGCTATACAAGTAAGTTTGTTTCTTTGTTTGTTTTGTTTTGTTTTGTTTTTTTTTTAGTTAATTAATTATAATTAGTACGGGATAAATACTTGCGTAGGAATTAGTCCCCCACCATAAAATATTAAAAAAAAGATCTAATCGTATATGCTATCTGGGACCCAACTGCTATGAGATAAATGACATATACACTCAAAACATAATATAATTTTTCGTACATCTCACATGCTTTTTGTTTTTTTTTGTTTTTTTTTTTAAATATTTATTGTGTGAGACTTGTATTTGTTATAGTACATGGTTCATATTTTGTGTGAGTTGAGAACATATTTTAGATATTGATCTTGTAAATACTCCAGATCTTGATAGTTTTTTAATTTAAACGAGACAATTGATTTACGCACTTAATGTTTATGAGTCATTTGTTCGTCTCACAATTTTCAAATAATATTTTTAATAGCTAATAGTCAGAATCAGTATCCCGAATCATAATAAATAATAAAAAATTCATGAAATAGATAAAAAATTAAAAAATTAATTTAAAATAAAATAACAAATAACAATACATCCGAAATCCAAGAAAAAAGTGGTTAATTAGGTTTTATAGTGTTTGCTATTTCTTATTTTAATAAGAGATTATATTTTTATATTGTAATAATTTTTATTTTAATACTTTTTATTTTACTTTTGTAATTAAAAAATAAAAATATTAATTATAAAGATTATATGACACATATGCTTTTTATTTTAATAGATTATCATTATAGTATATCTTCTTATTATAATAGGTAATAGAAAAAATTAATTGTAGATATTGGATATTATGTGATGCAATGAAAAAGTTTAAAATGTTTAATTGTGTATATATATATTTCCGGATTATATGCGATATAATTAAAAATTAATTGGATAACATAATATATTTTATTGTTATAATATGGTTCTTATTAAATATATTTAATAATTTAATTTTATAATTTAATAGTATATTTTTATTATAATAAATTTTTTTATTTAATAAAATAATTAACTGTAAATATATTTTTATTTTATAATTTAATAATAAAAATTAATTATGGAGTTTATATATATAGATTAAGTGTCACGTATGTTTTTTTATTTTAACGAGAGATTATAATATGTTTTCTTATTATAATATGTTTTATTATTTCAATTTTATAATTAAATAATAATAAATTTAAAATATTAATTAATTTAATTAATAGGCTTCTTATTATGTTTTTTATATTGTAATAAGTTTGATACGAAACCGGATACGAAAAGATGAAATCTGATTTAAGATCTCGTAGACCCCCAAAGAACATGTCCTTGAAAACCCTTGAAGATAGTCTTAGATGAATTTTGCCAGCAAATCGGATGCCACAAAGGATGCCAACCCTTTGATAAGTCATTGTTCAATCACTGAACGATGATAAAATTTTCTTAATGTCAAGAAAAAGTTACTATTCACGCACATAAAATTGGGTCATTCATTAGGAGGTGTTTTTGAGTTTAAATAACAACATACTCAAACTCTAAGAGAGCTAAAAAGACTAATATAACCCTAAACTACCAATTATTAACTAAAAGCCCATAATTCCTAATTTCTAGCCCATTTTGAACCCATAAATAAATAAAATAAACTAACCCAAAAAATAAATAAAAAAAGACATTCACGTTGGTTCCATATATGAAAATAAATAATAAATAAGCCTAAACAAATGAAATCGATCCATGCTGCTAGGATCACATCATTCTCCCTCTCTTGAAAAGGATTCGACATCGAATCCGTGCCCGAATCATAGATAGTAATGATAAAATCAATTGGACGATTATTCTGAAACAAGGAAAAATCACATGGAAGAAAAGTGTAAATGTTAGTACAATAATGTTTGTGTATTGTTCCATTTTACCCATACTCTTCCGCAAAATCTAATTTTATTGCACTCTCATTCCCAATGAGATTCCTAATTAAGTT